>JAJOOO010009064.1:0-66145 GCA_029582685.1 Solanum piurae
GGCTTCCTCGCCTACCGGTTTCAACATTAGGATGACATAGTATAGAAGTTTTCTCCCTGTTTCCAGTGTGCTAATAAACTAGAAATCATGATTTCAAATAATTCTAATACATAATAACTAACATAAATTTATTCAATCATATATATGATATTCATCAATATATGAAATTAGTTCTGCATATTTTTTTAACAATATACCTTTATTTCTTGCTTAGCCATGCTATCTAAAATATCTTATTGGATTTCAGATTTTTCCATTAGTATTTTAAATATTTATCTTAGTTGAGAGAGAGTTTTTATGAAAGAGGATTTTTATTAGGCGTTGCCTTCGTTCAAGTCTGCCTTTTCATTTACATATGTCTTCCTTTATATAGAAAGGAAGTCCTTACTTTACCATCCTCCCTAATACTACACGTAATATGCCTAATATAATATAGTATATCTACATTATGACATATCTACTTTATGACTTATTCCCATACTATTTTTACACTTGTGCATACTTGCCCATATTTGTCCATACTATTTTTAATATGCACATGCACACTACCCTACTTTATTGACACTTGTTCTACTTTATGACACACTACTATTCACATTTATGTCCACATTACACTTGTCACACCTATTTTACAATAATGTGACTACACTTTAAGACTTTTACATATATAATATTACTACTTTCATGACTTTTTTATTTACTTTTTCCACATGTCTTCTTTTCCTTCATCTTTATCTTCTAGGCTTCCGTCTTTATCTCTTATTCCAGCTGGACGTCTGGGATTATATTCTCTTCTCTGTTGCATTTTGAGCATATATGATCTGGATATTTGTGTCCAATCATCTTGCAATATCTGGTTAATAATTCTGCTGAAATAAAGCCTACTTTTATTGCTCGTGTCGTAGGTCGTTCTTCCAGCTTAAGTAATGTTAAAATCGTCAAGAACTCGCCTGGGGTTGTTTTTTAGCTCTCAAAAACAAAAAATACAGAATTATGGTATTTTTGGGGTTTATTTCCGACTTAATTCGCAACTGGCCAGCTATGGCGGCCCCCATTATACCACAACGGCCCCGCCTTGGAGGTAATAATTCCACCCTAGCGGCTTGCACTGAAACAAAGAGCTAAATTAAGAGTATCAAACCCCCATTTCACAACACACACCTTCATCCCATGACACCCAGAAACTACCTTCTCACGCTAAGATCAGTTTCGAGAGTGCTACTCGCCCGAATTTGATTCTGTAGAGTCATACGGGTTCCTTAACGTCTTAGATATACACTCATGAGATCAAAATTCATTATTAGATCTCTCATTTGTTACCAAATTTTCCTACACTTCACTGACTCTGATTTCATCCAAATCTGGACTAGGCTAAGAAATTTCAAGCTACTACAAAAAAGTTTTCCGTCCCAAAAAAATTCCCCGATGGCTTTTCTATAATGACGGGAACAGGTCGTTACAATAGATATCAATTTACCCATCACTCGTCCCCGAGTGACCAACTTAGGAAAGCAGGTTAAAGTAAGAGTGGAGTAGAACCTGAAGTGACGAACAACTGGGGATACTTATATCTCATGTCCTTCTCGATTTCCCAAGTAGCTCCCTCAACTGGATGATGCTCCTATTGTACTTTCACGAACTTAATCTCTTTGGTCCTCAGCCTCTGGACATCTCGATCAAGAATTGCAATCGGTTCCTATTTATATTAGAGGTCTTTGTCTAACAACACTGAGTCCCATTTTATAATGTACTCTCCATCACCATGATATCTCTTGAACATAAACACATGAAATACCAGATGAACTCCCAATAGGTTAGGGGGCAGAGCAAATCTATACTCTATCGGTCCTACATAGTCGAGAATTTCAAATGGTCCAATGTATCGAGGACTAAGCTTGCCCTTCTTGTCAAATCTCATCACCCCTTTCATAGGTGATAACTTAAGAAGAACTTTCTCACCAGTCTGAAATGCCATGTCTCTTACCTTAAGGGATGCATACTTTTTATGTCTACTCTAGACTGCTAAAATGATATCTTGAATACTCCTTACTTTATCTTGAGCATCCTTCACTAAATTAACCCCCAAAGGTTTCATATCTCCAGACTCAAACCATCATATGGGTGATTTACTTTCCCTCCCATAGTGTGCCTCAAACAGTGTCATATCGATGCTTGAGCGATAACTATTATTATAGGAGAACTCACACAACGGTAGGAACTTATCCCAATACCTTCCAATGTCAATCACACATGCCCTCAACATGTCTTCGAACACTTGAATAGTCCTCTCTAACTATCCATCCATCTGTGGGTGGAAAGTTGTACTAAAAGTGAGTTGTGTGCCCAATTCATCATGTAACTTCCTCCAAAACTTGGATGTGAATTCCATACCATAGTCTGAGATGATAGAAAGAGGCACCCCATGAAGCATTACTATCTCTGTTACATACACCTTAGCCAATTGTTGTGCATTATAATCTATTCTGACTGGAATAAAATAGGCTGACTTAATCAATCAGTCAACTACTACCCAAATAGAATCAGACTTCCACCAAAGTCTTAGGAAGACCAAGTACGAAATCCATAGCTATCCTTTCCCACTTCCATTTTGGAATTGACATTCTCTGAAGCAAACTTGTCGGCCTTTGATACTCATATTTTAGTTGTTGGCAATTTGACACTTAGCCACAAACTCTGCTATATCCTTCTTCATGTCTGACCACTAATATAGTCGCTTCAAGTTTCGATACATCTTGGTCACACCCTGGTGAATAGAATATCGCGAACCAAGAGATTCTGTTAACAAATCCTTCTTTTAAAACTTAGCACACCCCCCACATCTAATGTCGCTTCTTGTTCCTTGGAAGGTAATGTCTTCTTTTTGAGCTCATTCAAATTCTCATTCTCAAACTGTTTGGCCTTCATCTCCTTAATGAACGTGGCCCTTACCTCAATGTTACCGAACACCCCACCATTTTGGGAGATACCCAACTACATGAACTTACATTCCAAGGTTTGAATTTCCTTAGCCAAAGGTCGCTTGGATACACTCAAGCAAGCTAGACTACCCATGCTCATCGCCTTCTTACTTAATGTGTCTTCCACCACAACATCCTTTCTCAGATGATACTGGATGGTCACATAATAATCCTTGAGTAACTCCATCCACCTTTCCTGTCTTAAATTCAGATCCTTTTGAGTAAACACATGCTGCAATCTACGCTGATCAGCAAACACCTCACAGTTGACACCATAGAGGTAATGTCGTCAGATCTTAAGAGCAAACAATACCGCTGCCAACTCTAAATTATGTGTTGGGTAATTCCTCTCATACACCTTCAACTACCGCGATGCATAAGCTTTGACATTCTTATCCTGCATTAACACAACACCAAAACCCAAATGGGAAGCATCACAATAAACAATTAAATTCTTACCTTCCACCAGTAGTGCTAGGATAGGTCTTGTGGTCAAAAGAGTCTTGAGCTTTTGAAAGCTCTCGTCACACTTTTCAGTCAATTCGAAGGGTAACTCTTTCTTCGGCAAACTAGTCAGATTCTTGGCAATAGAAGCAAAGTTCTTCACAAATCGACGATAGTAGTTAGCGACCCCCACAAAACTCCTAACTTCAGTCACAGAGCTAGGTCGAACCCAATTCTTAATCGCTTCAATCTTCTGGAGATCTACCATTACCCCTTCCATTGATACTACATGCCCTAAAAAGGTAACCGAAGTCAACCAAAATTCACAGTTAGAAAATTTTGCATACAACTTTTGTTTCCCAAGAACACCCAGAACAATATGAAGATGGTCGATATACTCTTCCTCACTTTTTGAATACACAAAAATGTCATCAATAAATACTATCACAAACGAATCAAATCAATGCAGAAATCTATTTCTCTATCTGGAGGCATACCAGAAAAATAAGTAGGAAACACTTTTCAATATTCTGACACCACAAGAATAGACTCAATATAGGGAGACTCAACCTCAACATCCCAAATACGAGCCAAAAAAGCCAAACAACCTTTCCCTTACAGTTTCCTAGCCCGCATGGAGTATATGATCTTAACTAGCTTAGGATTGTACACCCATTCCCACTCTAATTTTTCCATAGGGGATCTCTAGAGTCACAAATTTCATATTACAATTGAACAAAACATAATAAGGGGACAACCAAGTCATGCCTAAGGTTATATCAAAGTCAGTCATATAAAAAATCACCAAATTAGCCCAAGTCTGAAAACCCATAAACAAAATAGGACAAGCACGATAGACATGGGTGACTATGGCATACTTTCCAACTAGGGTAGAAACATGGATGGGGGTATCAAGTACGTCACAAATCATATCAAATCCCAAGGTAAACTGAACGGATACATAAGAATATGTAGAACCGGGATTGAATAATACATTGTCCATTCGGTCATAGACAAGAATATTACATGTGATCACTGCATCAGACGCCTCCGCCTCGGTCTTGCCCAGAAAGGCATAACACTGAGCCTTGTTATCATGACATGCAACTTCCCTACCTGGCTGCACCGTACCTCTTCTTACGTTGCCATTTCCCCGACCTCCATGGCCTTACTGATTTCCACCTCTTCTACCTTGTGGATGTCCTCGACCATTACTACCATTGCCCATGGGTACCATTCCTCTAGTCTACTGCTGCGCGGAATCCAACATGCACAGGTGGGGATAATCACTCCTCATATACCCAGGTTCTCCAAAATTATAACAAGTGCGATCGAAAGATAGCCTACTGCCCGCCAAAGGTGCGACTCCCTAGCTATCCTTAATCGAATTATGAAGTGGAGTTCTCGAGTAATTACCTGTAGAAGCAGGCATAGTAGACTGAATTGGTCGGGGTGCAACTGTCGGCCTTCTTGAACGTCTGGAGTAAGAACCCTGAAAGTTACCTATATTCTTAGCTTTTTTATCCAAAGCCTTAGCCGCTCATCACGTCTAACTCCTTCTACCTTTTTCATAAAATCAATCACCTAATTGAAGCTTTTTCCAGCAAGGGTCATATGAACAAACAATACCTGTAACACATAATTTAGTCTCTTAACAAATAGGCAGATCCTCTCTTCCTCAATAGTCACCAACTACGTAGCATATCTAGACAAAGCGTGGAACTTAGCCTCATAAAAAGCTACAAGCATACCACCCTGCTCCAAATCCATGAACTCATCCTTCTTACAATCTCTCAATGTCTGAGGCACATACTTCTCCAAGAATAGAGCATGAAACTGGGTTCAAGTGAGTGGGGTAAAGTTGAAGAGTTGTACTCCACATAAGCTCTCCACCACTACTTAGCATCACAATAAAGTTGAAAAGTCACAAACTCTACTCCATGCTAATGGACAATTCCCAACTTATGATGCCTCTTATAAAAATCTAGAATGAATTCATAGGCGACCTCACTCTCGGAACCATGCAACACAGGCGGTTTCAATTTCAAGAACTTAGTCAACATCTTGTGTTCATTACGAGTCATAACAAGACCCAACAAAGGACAAAAAAAGGCATCGGTACCTACCGTTACACCCACCTTAGGGACAGTGATCGCAATAGGGGGATTGGCGGGAGCTAGAGTTTCTTTAACTAAGGGATGTACTCCAGGACCATCCAATCCTTTTAGGAACGACATAATCTGTTGAGATAACACTTGGTCTAACAGAGCAATACATGTAGTCTCAGTATGCACCTCTTCCTCTTGTCCAACACCCTTCTCATTCTCAACATCTACATTCTCCTCTATCACTTGATGATGTGCAAGAAGAACCTCATTTCTGGGAGCATTCTCAAGTGGTGCTCCATCCCTAGTAGGTGCTACCTTTCCTCGACCTCTACCCCTTTATCTTCCTCTACCCCTACCTCGACCATGACCTCTTGTTGCGGATTCCTCAGCTGGCGCATTAACGTGAGCTACGGGCCTCATGTTGTTGAACCTAGTGTTAACCATCTGCTGATAGAAGAGTGAAGGAGAATAGATATCAATTTGGATCACTAGATACCAATTGGAACCAAGGTATAGCATTAAAGGAGAGAAAAGAAAAAGAGAGATTTTCTAAAGTCCTATAGCCTCTAGAAGAAAGGTACACGCAGAAATATTCTCTAGAACCTGAAAGTCAATGTACTAAAACTCTAACAAAGAACCATAAGTCTAAAGAAAATGGGTACAACCCAATTAAATATGTGATTATCTAAAGTACTAATCTATGTCCGAATAAGATGGACTGAGCAAAGAGAGAACTCATGGTAGCCTAGAAAAGATGGTTCAGCCCTAAATTTGAATCAAACACTGGTCTTCTAAATGAGGTTTGTCAGTAGCCGGCTGAATATGCCCTGTACTTAACAAAAAAAAATCAAGTGCAGTATTAGTACAAAACCACAGTGTACTGGTAGGATCACACGACTATTTCAATAAGTGGAAAATATACAAGTAATCAAAACATAATAAAACATGCATATAGCAAACATATAAAATAACAATCATCAGTTTAGGATCAATGTACAATTCCATATTCTCAATAATACATCTATATGACCAGTCAATGATCCTCTCATGTGTAACACCTCGCTATTAGAATGAACTAGAAACAAGTAGAATTAGAAAGAAATTGTTTTTGGAAATAATCAAATTTGGAAAGTTTGACAAAGTTAAGCTAACTATGATTTTTAGTCAACTTCAAACAACCATAATTCCTAGATAAGGATGATTTGGGTGGGATACTAGATACGTAGGATAGATATATGAATTATCTTTATAACGCCGCCGAGTTTGCTCAATTTTGAGTTCGTATGAGGGAGATATGCTCATTTGAAGTTGGGCTGTCTAAAAATGGATTAAGTATGCCTATGACTATGATGTTACCTAATATGCTGACAAGTTAAGATTATTGTCTATTATGCTATAGCCTATGTCTTATGATGATATCTCTTATGCTTATGACTTATGCTATTGTTTCTTATAGATTATGATATATGACTTATGTTGACTAATGCCTCTTATATAGTATGTTGACATTTTATGCTAGCCATCATATTTAGTACATTATTGTACTAAGGCATACTATTGCCTACATTCTTATCAAATGTAGCGTTCGGCAATATTGTCTTCCACCCTCGTGGCTAGGTTCATAATAGATCAAGGAAAGAAGATTTGGTAAGTCCTCATAGCATTGAGGACTTGATCACCCTTTACCTCTTTATGGTCAAAACCAGATTTTTGAGAGGTGCTCTGGTCTTTTCACTAGCCAATTAATGAAATTCGTTTTTGGTAATTAAGTTGGGGACTAAAATGAATTGATTCAGTTTACGCTTTACAAGATTAAGTTAGGGTTTTGAGAGAAGAGAAAAGAAGAGAAGAAGCACGAATTTGTCACGTTCTTAAAGCTACGCTTGTGAATTTCTCAAAGAGTTGATCCCTACGAGGTATGTGAGATCACATAGCATTGGGTTAGTTCACCCACGCGCCAATCATGATTCGATTCCGCAAATTTATGTTCCTAAAAGTATAGAAATTTAGTTCTTGATGGGTTTTGTTGAAATTTTATTGGGTTCTTGATTTGTTGAATTTGTTGAGAAGTTCATGAGTTAAATTAATGTTATTTGAGTAGATTATTGCACATTTTCGTTGTGTAGTATAATCTAGGTGTTTAGGCAAAGAACCAATCGAATCTAGGGGGTTCAGAGTTGAAAAACGAACAAGAAAATTCAGGGATTTTCTAGGGAGGGGTCTGGAGAACCGTACCAGCCAGAGTGCCCCACTATGTGATCTATAGTTTGGGTTATGGGGTGCCGCGCCAGCCTGTGCACCCTACCCCCAGTTCTGATGTTTTCCCTCTGGCGCCCCGCACCACACAGAGTCCCAGGGACGCCAAGTCTTCTACCCTTTCCCACTTCTTTCCGTTTGAGTTTCCTTGAATTGTACCTATGTTTCCTAGTTGATTCCTATACTCTAAGGTACATCTAAACATCATGATAATGTCTATAATACGAGATCATGTCCCTTGAATCCATAAATCAAATTCAAGGTAGATCTTTCAACGGTAATCTATACACATTATACGGTAATCTAGTTGGTTCCCTTATAATGTGTATAGATTACCGTCAGTTGAATAAGGTTATCATCACGAATAAATATCCTATTCCAAGAATTTATGATCTTTTTTATTAGCTTCTGGGTGCCACTTATTTCTCTAAGATAGACCTCAGATCTGGCTATCATCAGTTAAGAGTAAGGGGATGTGATATTCCAAAGACAGTTTTATGGACCTGATGGTCAGTATGAGTTTCTGGTCATGTCGTTCGGTTTAACCAATGCACCTGCAACATTCATGGACCTTATGAACAGAGTATTCAGGCATTATTTAGATATGTTTGCTATCGTGTTTATTGATGACATTCTAATATATTTGAGAAATGAGAAGGATCATAATAGCCATTTTATAATAATTCTACAAACTCTAAAGGATAGAGAACTGTATGCTAAGTTCTCTAAATGTGAGTTTTGACTTGATTCCATGGCATTTTTAGGCCACATTATTTTCGGTGATGGAATTAGAGTTGATTCCCAGAAAATAGAGGAAACACAGAATTGGCCTAAACCCACATTTCCAACTTATATTAGAAGTTTTTGGGGGTTGGTTTGATATTATATAAGGTTCGTAGTGGGGTTCTCATCTATTTCGTCCACTTTGACCAAGTTAACTCAGAAAATAGTGAAGTTTCAATAGTCTGAAGCTTGTGAGAAAAACCTTTATGAATTGAAAAAGAGGTTGACTAGGGCCCCATTATTGACATTACCAGAAGGTACTCAAGGTTTTGTGGTATAATGTGATGCGTCCAGAGTTGGCTTTGGTTGTGTGTTAGTGCAAAATGACAAAGTTATAGCTTATTCTTCCAGATAGTTGAAAGTACACGAGAAGAATTACCCAGCCAATGATATACCGTTGGCTTCCATAGTATTTTCTTTGAAAATATGGCATCATTATCTTTATGGTGTTCATGTGAATGTTTTCACTGATCACAAGAGCCTTCAATATGTGTTTAGTCAGAAAGAGATTAATCTCACACAAAGGAGGTGGTTAGAATTACTCAAGGATTATGACATGAGTATTCTCGATCATCCAGTTAAGGATAATTTTATTGTTGATGCCTTGAGCAGGTTGTCTATGGTTGTACTTCCCATGTTGAGGAAGAGAAGAAATAACTAGTAAAAGATGTGCATAGACTTGCACGATTGGGAGTTCCCCTAATGGATTCCACATAATGAGGAGTAGTGGTGATGAATTTGGCTGAATCATTATTAGTGTCAGAAGTGAAAGAGAAACAAAACCAATATCCTATTTTGCTTGAATTGAAGGCAAATGTTCATAAGCAAAAAGTAATGAGTTTTGAACAAAGAGAGGATGGCGTATAGAGGTATCAAAGTAGGTTGTCGTTACCAAAGGTGGATGAACTACAACAGAGGACCATGGAGGAATCTCCTAGCTACAGGTATTCTATCAATCCGGGATCCATAAAGATATATCGTGACTTGAGAGAAGATTATTGGTGGAGTAGTATGAAGAAGGGCATTGCATAGTTGGTTGCTAAGTGTCCGAACTGCAAACAAGTTAAGGTAGAGCATCAAAGGTCCAATGGTATGGCTCAGAATATCGAGAGACCAGAATAAAAGTGGGAGATGATCAATATGGACTTCATTACTGGGTTGCCACGGTCTCGTAGAAAACATGATTCTAATTGGATGATTGTCGATTGAATGACCAAATCAGCCCATTCTTTGCCGGTAAAGACTACCTATTCAGCAGAGGACTATGACATGTATCTTCAAGAGCTAGTTATACTTCATGGGGTGCTAGTTTCGATTATATCAGATAGAGAGGCACAATTTACTACACAATTCGGGAAGTCTTTCCAGAGAGGTTTGGGTTTGTAGGTGAACTTAAGTACTGCTTTTCATCCTCAGACAGATGGTCAAGTAGAGCACACTATTCAGACTCTAGAAGATATGTTGAGGGCCTGTGTGATTCATTTTAAAGGTAATTGGGATGATCACCTACCTCTCATTGAGTTTTCTTATAAAATTAGTTACAACTCTAGCATCCAGATGGCTCCGTATGAAGCTTTTTATGAGAGAAGATGCAGATCTCTTATTGGATGGTTTCAAGTTGGTGAAGCTGGGTTGATTGGACCAGACTTAGTTCATCAAGGTATGGAGAATGTAAAACTCATACAAGAGATGTTGAAAACAGCGCAGAGTCATCCGAAATCCTACACTATGATAGTAGAATGGAGTTAGAGTTTGAAGTAGATGATTGGGTATACTAGAAAGTTTCACCCATGAAGGGTATTACGAGATTTGGTAAGAAAGGAAAGCTTAGTCCCCGGTATATTGGCCCTTACAGAATATCCAAAAGGATTGGTAATGTAGCATATGTATTGGATCTACCACAATAGTTAGCAACGGTCCATCCAGTATTTCATATTTCCATATTGAAGAAGTGCATGGCAGATCCTTCCTATATCATACCAACTGAAGATATTGGTATCAAGGATAGCTTGTATTATGAGGAGATCCCTGTTAAGATTCTAGACCGTCAGGTAGACAAGTTGAGGATCAAGGAAGTAGCATCAGTCAAAGTTAGTTGGACAAATTATTTTGTTAAGGAAGCTACTTGGGAAGCTGAAGAGGATATAAAGAAGAGGTATCCACATCTATTTGAGGCCAGAGAAATTCCAGGTCAAGGTACTAATTCTCTTCTTAGTACTCTTTAATTGATATGCTTAATGTGTTAGATTTGCTTGTTGGATGTTTGAGTTGAATGTTAGATGTTACACCCTTACACTACTAAAAGTAATCTCATTCGAGGATGCATGTTCCCAATTGGAAGATATTGTAACACCTCGATATTTGAAAGAACTAGAAATAACTAGAATTAGAAAGAAATCGTTTTTGGAAATAATCAAATTGCAAAGTTTGACAAAGTTAAGCTAAGTATGAGTTTTGGGTCAACTTCAAACGACCATAAATCCTATATCAGGATGGGTTGGGTGGGTTACTAGACACCATAGAAAATATCTTCTAATTATCTTTTCAACGCCGCCGAGTTTGCTCGATTTCGAGTTAGTATGAGGGAGATATGCCTATTTTAAGTTGCGCTGTATAGAAAAGGAAAGTCAAAACCGGATTTTTTAGGTGTATTATGGTCTTTTCACTACTCAATCAATTAAATTCATTTTTGGTAATTAAGTTGGGGTCTAAACTGAATTGGTTCAGTTTACGCTTTAGAATATTAAGTTAGGGTGTTGAGAGAAGAGAAAAGAAGAAGTGAAAAGAGGAGAACTAGCAAGGATTGTCACGTTCTTGAAATTAAGCTTGTGAGTTTCGCCAATGGTTGATACCTATGAGGTATATGAGATCACATAGCATTGGGTTAGTTCACCCACGCTCCAATCATGATTCAATTCCGCGAATATATGTTATGGAAAGTATATAAATTGAGTTCTTGATGAATTTTGTTGAAATTCTATTGGGTACTAGATTTGTTGAAGTTGTTTGAGAAGTTGTTGAGTTAAATTCATGAAAATTGATGTTGTTTTGAAAAGATTCTTGCACATTTTGGTTGTGTAGACGAATCTAGGTGTTTAGGGAAAGAACAAATCGAATCTTGGGGGATTAGAGTTGAAAAACGAGCAAGCAAATTTAGGGAATTCTGGGGAGGAGTCTCGGGCGCTGTGCCAGCCACGGCACCCCACATTATGATATGTAGTTTGGGCTCTAGGGAGCCAAGCCAGCTAGTGCGCCTCACCCCCAGTTTTGAAGTTTTCCCTGTGGCACCCCGCACCACTCAGAGCGCCAGGGACGCCAGGTCTTCTACCCTTTCTCACTTCTTTCCGTTTGAGCTTCCTTGAATTGTACCTATGCTTCCTAGTTTATTTCTATACTCTAAGGTACATCTAAACATCATGATATTGTCTATAACACGAGATCTTGGCCCTTGAATCCATAAATCAAATTCAAGGTAGAGCTTAGATTCAAGTCAAGAGAATTTTGAGTATTTCAAAAGTTTTGTGCAAATGTCCTAAAAGTATGACGGATGGTATCTGCATACCATTTACGATAGAGCTTAGATCATGGCCCTTGAATCCATAAATCAAATTCAAGGTAGAGCTTAGATTCAAGTCAAGAGAGTTTTGAGTATTTCAAAAGTCTTGTGCAAATGTCCTAAAAGTATGACAGATGGTATCTGCATACCATTTACGATAGTTTGGGGGTATATTTATCCTTTTTCCCTTAAATACTTAAGCCTTGAGTTTGAGAAGGACTAGAGCCAAGTTCATTTCTTTAAATGATATATGGGCACTAAGTAATCCCAAGAAGAAAATGTTTTTACCTTTAAAATAAGAGGAAACACCGATTTTCAAATAAGTTTTCATAAGTAGTTTTGTGTTCCATCTCTTTTAAGCGATAAGCTTTTTGAGTAATTACCTCAAGTAACAGAAATAGTTTTGTATAAAAACATATGAGTTGAGTATATTTTAGGAGTAGTATTGAGCACCAATATGGGGACGAGCTCATAATAACTCAAGTCTTCATAAACCATGTAGCCATCGTGGGTAGAAAGGGTCATACTTTTTAGATGATTCCTTAGTGATTTTTAGCATAGACTAGTGGATCCACTTAGTTGAGGCTATATATATCCCGGCAAGTTATAGGACAGTTCTGACAGCGTGGGTGAGACGTATCATCACAATAGCTCATAGTGATGGTTGTCGGTTTGAGAAACTCCCATCTTTAGTCTTTTGTTTGACATTGCTTCACATCCCCCGAAAAAGGAAGGAAGCTTTTCTCTTATATAACCTACATATTTCTCGTAGATATTTTGTAATTTTGTTGCTGTAGAATTTTCTTTTGCCATTACAGCCTTCTTTATCCCTCATGTTTCATCACATAACAAGAGAGAACTCATCAACTAATTATACACTAGATGAAGAAAATATACATCAAGGTCTAAAATTGCTCTATTAATTAAGTTTGTATTCTTAATGGAAGCTTGGTACTGACTGTTTAAATCTCAAAAGTATTGAATTTTATATATCATATAAACAATACATCAATTCCATTAATGAACTTCGACATTGAGGCTTGTATAAAATAGTACTCCCTCCGTTTAAAAAAGAATGATCTAGTTTGACTTGACACAGAGTTTAATAATATAAAGAAGATTTTTTAATCTTGTATGTATCATCGCGCAAATTGAAAGAACTAGAAAGAGCTAGAATTAGAAAGTGATTTTTGAAAATAATAAAAATCTAGAAATGTTGTTCAGTTAGAATAAGTTGAGTTTTGGCCAACTTCAAACGGTCATAACATTTAGTTCAGGATGAGTTAGAGGTATTTCCAGATATGGTAGGAAAGCTCTTAGAATGATCTTTCCAACGCCGCTGATTTTACACGATTCCGAGTTTGTATGAGTGAGTTACACCCTTTAAAAGTTGGGCTGTTGGAATGAAGAAAGTCCAATCCGAATTTTGAAAGGGCAATTTGGTCTTTTCCTTGCCCAATTATTTTATTTAGTTTTTGGTAATTAAGTTAGGGTCTAATCATAATTAGATCAGTATACGCTTTTACCAAAATACGCTAGGGCTTGGAGAAAAGAGAAAAGAAGAGGAGAAAGGAGAAGAGAAGCAAGACTCGTCAAGATCGTCGAGTTTAGCTTGTGGATTTCGTCGGGGTGATCCCTACAAGGTATGTGAGATCACATAGCGTTGGGTTAGTTCACCCATGTGCCCAACTTGATTCAATTTCAGAAAAGTATATCTATTTGAAACTAAATCCCTTGAATTCTTGATGAAGGTCATTAGAATCCTTGTGGGTTGTGTTGTTGGAGTTTTCTTGAGATTGATTCACATTTTTTGTTGTGTTTTCGAGTGAAATCTGATGTTATTTGAGGTTATAGAGAATTCTAAGTGCTTGGGAAAAGAACCAATAGAGTTTAGAGGGTTTAGAGCTGCAAAATGAAGAAGAAATTTCGTCGGGCAAATCTAGGCAGTACCTCCACGTCGCAGACCTGCTCCTCAGATTTGGGAAAAATCATTCTGCATCGCGGAGCGGTCACGGACCGTTCTTCCTCAAAAGTTGTTTTCGAACCAAAAATATAGTTACTTCTCCGCATCGCGGACCCACCCTCATAGAGTAATTTCTTGATCTTTTCTCATGTTTAGCTATCTAAAATTATTCCTAAACATCATGAGATCTTTCCTATCACAAGTCACGATCCTTGAATCCGTAATTCAACTCAAGGAGAGTTAAGAGTCAAGTCAGGACAAATTAAGAGTCAAGTCAAGATATGTTAAGAGTTAAGTCAAGAGAAGTCAAGAGACACGTTAAGAGAAGTTCATAAAGTTTTCCAAAAGTTTTTCACAAATGATTTAACTTTGTTTTAAGACTTGAGTTTTGAGTTCAATAAAGAGTAAAGT
The DNA here is from genome assembly GCA_029582685.1 of Solanum piurae. Taxonomy (NCBI): domain Eukaryota; kingdom Viridiplantae; phylum Streptophyta; class Magnoliopsida; order Solanales; family Solanaceae; genus Solanum; species Solanum piurae. The sequence continues at coordinate 14,500 of JAJOOO010009064.1, forward strand.
TGAAGTTAATTTCTTCAAAAGTATATGGGTACTATGTATTCCTAAAGAGTTTAAAATGTGAAAGTAGGGAAACTTTGATTTCCAAAGAGCGTTTGAGCTAGTTTTCAGAAAAGAGTAAATGCTTTGACACTTAAGCAAGAAGGGAAACTTTGATTTCCAAAGAGCCTTTGAGCTAGTTTTTAGAAAAGAGTAGATGCTTTGACACTTAAGCAAGAAGGGAAACTTTGATTTCCAAAGAGCCTTTGAGCTAGTTTTCAGAAAAGAGTAAATGCTTTCACAATTAAGCAAGAAGGAAAACTGAGATTTCCAAGATAGGTTTTGAACAATTATCTCAAACCACAGAAAGAAGTTATGTTTTTAAACATAAGGAGCTAGTATATGTTTGGAGTAGTATTGAGCACCGATATAGAGGAGAGCTCAGAGAATTCCGAGCTACCATAAACCATGTAGCCACCATGGGTAGAAAAGGGTCATACTTTATAGATGATTCCTTTAGTGCTTTTTAGAATAGACTAGTTGATCCACTTCGTAGTTCAGGTTCTAAACCCTCAGTAAGGTATAGGATGGCCCTCGCAGCATCAGGAAAAACGTTGTATCATCACAATAGCTCTTACGTGATGGTTGTCGGTTAGAGAAACTCCCACAGAAGTAATTTGTGTTCTTATATACACAGTTTATTGTATTTTTACATACATTTCAGAGTTATATGTATCTTTGCATACACACAAAGTTTACATCATGTTTTAAACATATTTTCTTTATATTGTACTTGTTTTAAACTGTTTTATATTGAAATGAGTTTAGTTATGTTGAGTTGAGCCAGGTAAGTTCTTCAGATTCTTTTCAAGCCTATGTTTTCTTTAGCATTCAAACTCACATACTCGTACATTCAATGTACTGATGCCCGTTGGCCTACATCTTATTATGATGCAGACACAGGTAACTAGGATCGGCATCCAGTGCATCATTGATTTAGTGAGCACTCCAGAGTCAATTGGTGAGCCTCCTTCCATTCCAGAGGACTCCTTTTATTGCTTTCAGTTACTTTGTTCGTTTATTAGGATGTCATGGGGTTTGTCCCTACATCCATCTCAGTTGTTTTACAGGCTTCATAGACAGTCAGATGTTAGTTCTTTAGTCTTTTCATTGTCATTTCATATGTTAAGACTTAAGTTGCCATTTTGGCCAAGTTGAATTTTTGAATTTTAAGCATTCTCAGTATTTTATTATTCAAGTGAGTATAGTGCTTTTGATCATTATAAATATGCATAGAGTCTTCCGTTGAGTTAGGTAAGCAAGGCTAAGGGTTAGCTTGGGGCCAGTAATGGTTCTCGAGTGCCATCTATGTTCGGGGTGTAGGCTCGGGTCGTGAAAAACTTGGTATCAGAGAATAGAGTTAAAGAGTCCTAGGGAGTCTATGAAGCCGTGTCTGGAAAATCCTAGTTATCGGTATGAAGCGCACCACATCTATAGTTAGGAGGCTACAACATTTAGGAAATTCCTTCACTTCTTTCATACACATTTCATGCGTTAGAGTTTTATCTCTAAAAAGTTTATTTCTAACTCGTGCTTGCGCCTAACCGATTGTGAACTGGGCTATGTTTGAGAATGCCTCATGGGCCGCTTCTTTCCCCGTGAGCTAAGAGAGGCAAAGATAAGAGAGTTTCTCACACTTAAGCAGGATTCTTTGAGCATTCTTGAGTATGGGCTGAAGTTCACCCAACTTTCCTGCTATGCTCCGGAGATGGTTGTAGATATAAGGAGTAGGATGAGTTTATTCACTGTTGGGTTGCCTCGTCTTTCAAATAAGGAAAGTAAGGCAGTCATGCTAATAGGTGACATGGGCATAGCAAGGCTGATGATCCATATGCAACAAGTTGAGGAGGACCAACTGAAGGATGGAGAAGAGTTTGAGAATAATAGGGCTAAGACATCAGGGAACGAATCTGGGCAGCAAAAGAGTAATTTGAACCGGTCTTGTTTCCAACATAATTAGGAAGGACATGCTTCATCATCTGGTAGTGCACCTGAACCAAGGGAAAAATATGAGTACAACAGTCAGAATTCTCAGAACTTCAGAGCTAAACCTGCACATTTCGCAAGGTAGTAAGGCACAATAAGGTACTAAGACTCCTGCATGTGCTAAGTGTGGTAGGAGCCACTCAGGGATTTGTCGTGATGACTCCACTAGTTGCTTCAAGTGTGGCCAGAACGGTCAGTTTATGAGAGAGTGTCCTAAGAGCAGACAGAGTAATGGTAATGGGGGCAATAGAGCCCAGTCTTCTTAAGTTGCTCCATCAGATAGAGCTGCATCTAAATGAGCTACTTCAAGGGTAGGCAGAAAAATAAACCGTCTTTATGTTATCGCTAGTCACCGAGAGCAAGAGGATTCGCCAAATGTTGTCATTGGTATGATCCAAGTCTTCAATTTTGATGTTCTTCCTCAAAATCTCCTTGAGCGGCCCTTCAGTGTTTCTACACCTGATGGTGAGTCTATTCTAGCAGAGAGAGTCTATCGTGATTTCCATGTTTTCATCAATAACAAGAGTACCATGGCAGATTTAATTTTGATATCATTCTTGGTATGGATTGGCTTCATGCCTTTTATGCCTCAGTTGATTGTAGAACTCAAGTTGTCAAGTTTTAATTTCCAAATGAGCCATTCTTAGAGTGGAAAAGCAGTTCAGCAGTGCCTAAGGGTCGTTTTATTTCATACCTTAAGGCAATGAAGTTAGTTTCTAAGTGGTGTGTCTATCACTTAGTCTAAGTTAATGAATCTAGTGTTGAGATACCTCCTATTCAGTAAGTTTCAGTAGTAAGAGAGTTTCCAGAAGTCTTTCAAGATGATCTTCTCGAAGTCCCTCCTAATGGAAAGATAGACTTCGATATAGATATTTTCCCAGATACTCGTCCTATATCTATTCCGCCATATAAAATGGCACCAGCAGAGGTAAAAGAGCCTAAAAAGGAGTTAAAGGATCTTTTAGATAAGGGCTTTATTCGACCAAGTGTCTCACCGTAGGGTGCTTCGGTATTATTTGTGAGAAATAAAGATGGTTCCCTTAGGATGTGTATAGATTACCGTCAGTTAAACAAGGTTACCATCAAGAATAAGTATCCTCTTACAAGAATTGATGATCTTTTCGATCAGCTTCAGGGTGCTTCTTGCTTTTCTAAGATGGACCTCAGATCTGGCTAAAATCATTTAGGATTGAGGGAATGTGATATTCCAAAGACAGCTTCCAGAACCTATTATGGTCATTATGAGTTTTTAGTCATGTCTTTTGGATTGACTAATGCGCCTGCAACATTCATGGACCTTATGAATAGGGTATTCAAACCTTATTTAAATATGTTTGTTATCGTCTTCATTGATGACATACTAATCTACTAAAGGAATGAAGAAGATCATGCTAGTTATCTCAGAATAGTTCTTCGGACTTTGAAAGATAAAAAGTTGTATGCCAAGTTCTTGAAATGTGAGTTTTGGCTTGAGTCTGTGGCATTCTTAGGCCACGTTGTGTCTGGAGAGGGAATTAAAGTTTATACTCTGAAAATTGAGGCAGTGCAAAATTGGCCAAGACCCACATCTCCAACTTATATTAGGAATTTCTTGGGTTTGGCTGGCTATTATAGAAGGTTTGTAGAGGGGTTCTTATCCATTTCGTCCCCTTTAACCAAGTTGACTCAGAAAACAGTGAAGTTTCAATGGTCTAAAGCTTGTGAGAAAAACTTTTAGGAATTGAAAAAGAGATTGACTACTGCCCTAGTTTTGACCTTACCAGAAGGTACTCAAGGTTTTGTGGTGTGTTGTGATGCATCTAGAGTTGGTTTGGGTTTTGTATTATTGCAGAATCGTAAAGTTATAGCTTATGCCTCCACACAGTGGAAAGTTCATGAGATGAACTACTCCACCCATGACTTGGAGTTGGCTGCCGTAGTATTTGCCTTGAATATATGGCGTCATTATTTATATGGTGTTCATGTTGATGTATTCACTGATCACAAGAGTCTTCAATATGTGTTCAGTCAGAAATTACTTAATCTCAGACAAAGAAGGTGGTTAGAATTGCTCAAAGATTATGACATAAGTATTCTTTATCACCCAGGTAAGGCTAATGTTGTTGCTGATGCCTTGAGTAGATTATCTATGGGTAGTACCACCCATTTTGAGGAAGATAAGAAAGAGTTAGCAAAAGAGGTGCATAAACTTGCATGGATAGGAGTTCGAGTAATGGATTCCATAGAAGGAGGAGTAGTGGTGACTAATGGGGCTGAATCATCATTAGCGTCAGAAGTAAAAGAAAAGCAAGACCAAGAGCCTTTATTACTTGAATTAAAGGCAGTGTTCATAAGCAAAAAAAAAGTGATGTCTTTTGATAAAGGGGGAGATAGTGTTTTGAGGTATCAAGGTGGGTTGGGTGATTGATTTCAAGGGTAATTGGGATGATCACCTACCTCTCATTGAGTTGCTTACAACAATAGTTACCATTCTAACATCCAGATGGCTCCTTACGAAGCTCTTTATGCGAGAAGATGCAGATCGCCTATTGGATGGTTTGAAGTTGGTGAAGCAGGGTTGATAGGACCACACTTAGTTTATCAAGTGATGGAGAAAGTGAAAGTCATTCAAGAGAGGTTGAAAACAGCGCAGAGTTGTTAGAAATCCTACACCGATATTAGGAGAAGGGAGTTAGAGTTTGAACTAGATGATTGGGTATACTTGAAAGTTTCACCCATGAAGGGTGTTATGAGATTTAGTAAGAAGGGAAAGCTTAATCCCCAGAATATTGTCCCTTACAAAATATACAAAAGGGTAGGTAATATAGCTTATGAGTTAGAGCTACCACAAGAGTTAGTCGCGGTTCATCCAATTTTTTTCACATCTCCATGTTGAAGAAGTTCATGGGCGATCCTTCATTGATCATAACAACTGAATATATTGGAATCAAGGATAACTTATCTTATGAGGAGATTCCTTTTCAGATTCTAGATCGCCAAGTTCGCAAGTTGAGAACAAAAGAGGTAGCATCAGTCAAAGTCCTTTGGATGAACCAATTTGTTGAAGAAGCTACTTGGAAAGCTGAGGAGGATATGAAGAAGAGGTATCCACATCTCTTCAAATTCGGAGAAGTTCCAAATTAAGGTACTAATCCTTTTCTTGGCTTTTATTTATAAGATTAACATGTTGTAATTGTAGTGCTTGTTAGGTGTTTGAGTTGAATGTTAAATGTTACAACCTTAGCCTGCTAAGAGGAATCTCATTCGAGGATGAATGTCCCCAAGGGGGAGATATTGTAACATCTCCGCAAATTGAAAGAACTAGAAAGAGCTAGAATTAGAAAGAGTTATTTTTGGAAATAATAAAAATCTGGAAATTTTGTTAAGTTAGAATAAGTTGAGTTTTGGCCAACTTCAAACGGCCATAACTTCTAGCTCAAGATGAGCTAGAGGTACTTCCAGATATGGTAGGAAACTTCTTGGAATGATATTTTCAATGCCTCTGAGTTTGCACGATTCCGAGTTCGTATGAGTGAGTTATGCCCTTTAGAAGTCGGGTTGTTGGAATAAGAAAAGTACAATCTCGATTTTGAAAGGGTAGTTTGGTCTTTTCCTTGCCCAATTATTTTATTTCATTTTTGGTAATTAATTTAGGGTCTAATCAGAATTAGATCAATTTATGCTTTTACCAAAATACGCTAGGGCTTGGAGAAAGAGAAAAGAATAGGAGAAAGGAGAAGAGAAGCAAGATTCATCAAGATCGTCGAGTTTAGATTGTGGATTTCATCGGGGGTGATCCCTACAAGGTATGTGAGATCACATAGCATTTGGTTAGTTCACCCACACACCCAACTTGATTCAATTTCAGAAAAGTATATTGATTTGAAAATAAATCCCTTGAATTCTTGATGAAGTTCGTTTGAATCCTTGTTGGTTATGTTGTTGGAGTTTTCTTGAGATTGATTCACGATTTTAGTTGTGTTTTCGAGTGGAAAATGATGTTATTTGAGGGTATAGATGATTCTAAGTGTTTGGGGGAAAGAACCAATGGAGTTTAGAGGGTTTAGAGCTGAAAAACGAAGAAGAAATTTCGTTGGGCAAATCTGGGCAGTGCCTTCGCATCGCGGACCTGCTACCCATATTTGGGAAAAATCGTATTGAGTCGCGGAGCGGTCACAGACCGTTTTGCCTCAAAAGTTGTTTTCGAACCAAAATTTAAATATTTCTCCACATCGCGGATCCACCCTCAAACGGTGATTTCTTGATCTTTTCTCATGTTTAGCTATCTAAAATCATTCCTGAACATCATGAGATCTTTCCTTTCACAAGTCACGATCCTTGAATCCATAATTCAATTCAAGGAAAGTTAAGAGTCAAGTCAGGAGAAGTTAAGAGTCAAGTCAAGAGAAGTTAAGAGTCAAGTCAGGAGAAGTTAAGAGTCAAGTCAAGAGAAGTTAAGAGTCAAGTCAAGTCAAGTAAAAAATTCAAGCATGAAAGGAAAGTATAAGTCACTGAAATTGTTTGAAATATTGAACTATGAACCCATACACATAAACAAGATAATGGGTTCTACTGTTGATATTCAAATTCTGAATTTGCCTCTAAATGCAAGTTACACATCTTGACCATGAGGTGCTACTATGACTTTTGCCCTTGGTGATGCTTTTAAGGACATCCCCAATTGTTCATACAAACCCTATACCTCAGCTAGCTACATCAAGTTCATCAGAAGGTTCAACAATCATCCTTGAAAGTGAAGGGGAATATGCTAATATGAGCTTTAAGAAAAGGAGTTCAAATTGTGTCCCCTCAAACTCTCTTAGCTCCACAAATTCAAGTTTCTCAAATTGTTTGTCAACACAATTTGGATCTTCCAAATAATGTGCAACTTCATCTATGTGTCCTTCACTCAAGGTATTGACAACCTATAAAAATTCATATGGTACGAAAAGACCAAAAAAATGGTTAGTAATTTTACATATTCCATTGCCATAAAATATTACTTGTAGATATTTTTTAATTTTTATAACTTGATATTGATAGTGTATAAAATTCATTACGTTGTCAGTACATATATGGGTTAAACTCTAAAAATCTAAAGTATTTAACTCACCAAAAAGTATCTACTGGTAACCAAGTTAAACTTGTAAGATTAAAAGTAAGTTGTATTACCTACTACAACACGTAAATGTTACCTACTATCAGTGTGTATATAGCTTAAACTCGATTTTAAATTATTTAAAGCAAGAAAACATTACATCTCTCTCCAGTGTGTGTTAGTTGGGAGAACTTCGAATCAAGGAAACAACACCAGCGACTTGGTTTAGATCCATAAATGTCACACATAATTTTACATTCTCCAAGTGATAGGGTTTGGATTGAAACCTTTACGGAATGATTTTTGCACCCAAATGCTATGTAAAAGAAAACAAAAAAGGAAAAATGCATTAATGGTTAAGTATATATGAGAAGCATAGTATCACTTATTGAGAACTTTATGATAAAGAATATTGAAATATGTCTTGATCATATTATACTCACCTGAATGCATGAATTACTCAAAACAAGCCTTGTTAGGTTAAAGCACTAATAAAGAAGACACGACCATGTAATGAACCTCTCTTGTTCAAAACTTTTGGATTCTTCACAGACATCTAATACCATGAACAACTCTCTAACATTTGACAAGTTATCAAAAAATCTTGCGTGAATGACATGACTATCATGAATAGTCTAGAACTCGATCCTAGGAGCAGATATGGTGAGGAAATGAATCCCAATGCAAGCAACGAACACTAAGGATGAAAGTAATGGTGTAATTAAGACATAATTTGCTTTATCTGGGAAAAATTTGATGAACTTGAACGTCAATTCAAGGAGATTTGGGCCTAATTCTTTGGGAGAAGGTGGTTTAATTATAAAATTGGTGATATCTAGATATGTGAGAGTAGGACAATCACATACAGAAAAAGGCAATGTATAACATTTGCGTTTATGATTTTTTAGGTTAAGTTATTTGACGCGTTTACTTGTTACACATAACAATCAATGGTCAAGGTCCCTATCATTATAATCGATAGTTGACAAATCAAGGAAAAATTGGACTAGGGATCCAACATGCTGCAAGAGAATATTGTCAATCATATTACTAAAACCATTTTCAATCAATCCTATCGTACCACTTTTCTCTTCAAAGAACTCCCAATCTAGAACTAGTATTGGATGCATAGTCCAAAAACGTTCCCACTTCTTGGACAAAACACATGTTTTTACCAATTGTTGAAATGACATGTCCTTGAATATTTCATCGAGGATATCCATGGGAAAATCAGAGATTTTGTCTATCTCATTTTCATCAATAATCACTTATGTACCACAATTATACATGTTCACCATTCTCTACATAAAATAAGTCAAACTTTAGTCTATATTTTAAGAAAACAAAGATAAGACATATCTCAAATTTATTGATTAAAGGTCTTCAAAAATTCTTTGTAGTCCTAATAGGACATTATTTTATTTAGAGGGAGAAAAACGATATTAGAGAGTAAAATTTCTGAAATGTTTCTCATGTACACAATTATTTATACATAATACCCTACCTATATATAATTGATTTTAAAAACAAAAGAAAATTCCATACACGTAGAGGATATCCACACAAAATTGGTACCTCTTAAATCTAAATCTAAAATTTAGATCGTAAATTAAATTGTTCAAAAACCAAATGAAATAACATAACTTTTATGTTTGTGCATATTAAAATGATTGTATTCACCTCTTGCTAGATCTAATGAATTTCACTTGCATGACTATGTTAGATCTGGAATCTATGAAATTTACATAAAACTATTATAGAAAATCATTTCTAAAATATTTATTAATAATAAGGATTCCTTTTATTTTGATTTTTAGATATACACAAAAAGTTTCATAGACCATCCAAAAGAATTTATTTATCACTATTGAACATAGAAAATCATTTTGAAAAATTAACAACAATGAAAATAATCAGTGAAAAATAGTAGCTTAGTGAGATTGTATAGAAAATTCTAATTTTTACATCTGAAAATTCAATAAAGTTATACCTCAAGATTTTCTTGCATCACTTGAAGGGAAGAACCTTAGTGATTTTGTATACTTTTAGACGGTAAGAACACAATAAGTTGTCAAATATATATACCACACTAATGCTTTGTCAAAAATAAACATAATATATTCACTTTGATTTCTGAATTGTTTTTTATATATTTGTTTCTAGAAATTAATTTTAAAACCCCCCATTTAAAATGTAGATAATTTCTCTCTTGAAGATAGTTTCTACTTAATAAAACTTAGACTTCTTGAATATATAGTCTTAATTTTGACAGTCATTCAACTTAACTTTGAATATATTTATTACATTGACCTTCTTACTTAAATTGGTTATTTGACATCTGATTATCACATATTTTTCAATGACATATTTGGTAATATTTTATGATCAAGATGAATCCCTATTTTTTAGTGCTTAATATATGAAACTACAGATTTATACGTAATTTTTATGATTCAAAATCTGAAGGATCGTGATGACACTTCACTAACTTTCTGTTAGATAAGTCAATCTTTTTCCCTAAAATTAAAATTGATTTATCATACAGAAATAAATGAAATAACGATAACAAGTCATAACTTAGCTTTCATATAGTTATATAAATGTGGAAAATATCAATTACTAGAAGAGTGAATACAAGTTAAATATAAATTTTTAAATAGGAATATCCAATCTAAATTAATACAGGACTAAAAATTAAAAGATGAAGCTTAGAGTTGACCATGGTAAATATTTGGAAGAAACTTCGAATTGGTGATTTGATGTTTCAACAGTTTTGTAATATATTATATGATTTATTTGCATATTGGGGTTTCTAGATGAGTTTGATGGGTGAAATAGATAATTTCTCATAATTGATGCACCAATTGTTTGTGTAGTTGGTTTTCTTCTCCATGTCCACAGGGCTAGATCACACTCCTGAAGAATAATTGTAGGACTCCAATGCATTCATGAGGACTGTCTCGCATTTGCAAAGCATAAAATTTGTCAGTTCTTGATGAGGAATCCTATTTGTTATTGTTCCGTCATGAATTGGTTAGATCGGATCGGATCACTTGATCCCATTCGCAGTCGTGATCTACATTCACAAAAAGCAATTAGGACCTGGATGAAATAAATCTTCAATTTGAACATAGACTTGATCTTAAGATTTTGCGAGCTGGGTAGTTCGATTTTGATAATTTTCACGGAGGAATTGCTCATTTTATCTCAGGGTAAGAATCTAACTCTAAACTCGGTATTTTTCCCTTTATTATATTGTTTCTTTCGTGATTTAATTCATATTTGGGTGTTAGAAATTAGGTGTTTTGAACCTAAAATTGAGTAGTCATATTTTGATGATTTGTAGTCCGTTTCGAGCTTGGATTTTGATTAAATTTCATATTTGTGACTCCTATGTTATCAATAACTAATTTTGAAATAAAATTATTGCTCTGACCTTGCAGGCTTGGGGCTGACTCTTTGCGTTCAGAATGAAAGTATAATAATATAGTTATCAATAGACTGATACACTTATTTAAAATTTGATAGATTGAGAGTATCTAGAATATTCAAAAAAAGGTATATCTGTAACGGCTTATGTCATGTTTTCTCCGCTTACAGGTAGCTATGGATTACTCTCTTATATTTCATTACTGATAAAAGTTTGACATAAAATTTTACCTAGGTTAAGTTCAAACGAACATATGTCTCAACACATAATGAACTAGGTGACCCACAACCTATCAAACTAAAGGTCTTTCAGTCAAATTTCAAACTACACAAAGATTGCCTCATTTAGAGTTTGGAGTAAAAATTAAAGATCATTTTACTAGAGACTACCATATCAGAGTTTTCTGAGTCTGTGAACTATGGATACAATCTACGGGCCGTAGATTGAACTACGACTCGTACTGTCATACTGTCAAAACTTCAAAGACTCTGAATTTTGGGCCCCAATTCTTATAGATTCGTTCAAAGATTCATAGGAACTTCTACGGGCCATAGTTTGTACCCGTAGAATAGACTTTTCTGCCCAAAAATTGTGTAAAGTCTATAGATTGGATATACGGTTAGTACAAACTTATACAGGTCGTAGATTGGACCCCTAGAATGAAATTTTGTGCATTAAAATTCAATATGAATTCCACTGATGTTTTTCGTAAAACCATGAACGGTAGATGGATCTGTAGAAGGTTTTTTGTCATTTTTAAGAAGGGTAGTTTAGTTTTTTCCCACCCCTTCTAAGCCTAAAACGCAACCCTTTTTCACCTAAATAAGGTTCTATACAGGTTTAAAATATTATTTTACATTTTTTCACATTTCAAAGACTTATATCAAGGATTTAAAAGAAGAAAAGCTAGGGTTTTCTAACGTTCTCCGAATATTGTCGATTTCTCCAAGAACCTTGTTCTTTTCAGGTATATAAGGCTATCATAGTAATGGATTAAGTTAGTCCTCACGCTTGACATCTACTTTCTATCAGTAAATGAGTAATCTAGGGTTCTATCCTTAGTTTTGAGTATTCTTGAGATGAGTTGTTGATGAATTTTGAGTTGTTATTCTTGATTTTTGAGTTGCTATATATTATGCGTTGAGAATTTTGAATTGATTTTCGTATATATTTTTCAGCATGAACCCTTTTATTTGAGTATTCATTAAGTAATTGCTAAGAACCTTTTCAACCGAACAATTATCTTAAATTGATTTTCTAAGAAAGTAAAGATGAGTTCTGAGGGATGTTTAAAGAGACATTTTGAGTAAAGTTTAAGGGAACTATTGATTTCCAAACGAGTAATAGTCACGACCCAGGGTTACTCCCTAGACGTAACACGACGTACTTGACCCCGAAGGGGTCGCATACAAGCCCTTAGCATAATCATACATGTAAAGCCATATGAATGATGTGGAAATTTAAAACTTTTACAATCGAAGTCAACTTCTTTTTTATAAACGAAAATAAGAGTCTAGACTTGTCTCAATCACCATCTAGTACAATAGAGAGTACAAATAGGGTCAAAGCCCTTTACATCAGCAAAGTCTCAAAAATAGAAAATACAATAGAAGCTAGAAATGAATAATGTCTTGTCCTCGAACCATGAGGACTCAAAAAGCTTAGGGAATAGTCAACCCAAGCTTCTCTTGAAAGAAGAAGTATGTCTCAACGATCGGAACCTACACTCATAGTAAATGTAGAAGAAATGGGTTAGCACATAAAGTACTAAGTATGGAAGCATGCACAAAATCCTTGAAATATGATAAAAAAAAAAAGACATTTTAGTTGGAAAACATGAATTTTTCAAGTATAAGAACCATTTATGCATTTTAACTTGTTGACAATTCGGACATTTTTCCACAAAAACCGCTATATCCTTTTTCATTTCATTCCACCAATAGACTTCATGTAGATCACGGTACATCTTGGTGGCCCCCGAATGAATAGAATACCACAAACCATGAGCCTTTTCTAAATATTTCTCTCTCAAGTCATCAACATTTGGAACACATAATCTAGCTTTATACCTAAGCACCCCATCTCCCTCTTGGGAGAAAGCCTCAACGTACTTGTTGAGAACCGATTCTTTCCACTCCATCAATATAGGATCAAGGTGTTGTTTAGACTTCACAACAACCACAAAGGACGATTCGGAACTATGATGAACCATGAATAAACCCTTGGTGGAATCAACTAGTTGGACACCTAACCGGGCCAATCTATGCAAATCACGAACCAATTCCTTCTTCTCATCTTCTACATCAGCCATAGTACCCATGGACAATCTACTTTAGGCATCCACAACTACATTAGATTTGCCGGGGTGGTAAAGGACACTCATGTCATAATCCTTCAAAGGTTCTAATGACCTTCTTTGTCAGAGATTCAAGTCTTTTTTACTAAAGAAATATTGAAGACTCTTGTGGTCGGTAAACAAATCTACATGGACCCCATATAATTAATGTCTCCATATTTTAAAAGCAAACACGATCGCTCCTAATTTAAGGTCATGAGTCGGATAATTCTTCTCATGGACCTTGGGTTCCTCGAAGCATAGGCAATCACTTTACCACGTTGCATAAGGACACATCCCAAACCCACTCGAGAAGCATCACAAAATACCACAAACCCATTGGTACCCTTCGGTAAGGTCAACATCGGAGCAGATGTAAGTCTATTTTTCAATTCTTGGAAGCTTTTCTTACAAATCTCCGACCACACAAACTTAGCTTTCTTTTGAGTCAAAGCCGTCAATGGAGGAAAAACCCTCAACAAACCTCTTATAGTAGTTGGCCAAACCCAAAAAGCTTCTAATATCGGTAGGAGTTATAGGTGTAGGACAACCCTTGACCGCATCCATCTTCTTTGGATCTACCTCAATACCCATGCCCGACACAATATGACCAAGAAAGGCAACCGACCTAATCCAAAACTCACATTTACTAAACTTAGCATATAATTGGTGGTCTTTAAGGACTTGCAATACGATTCTCAAATGATCCACGTGTTCACCTTCACTCCTTGAATAGATCAAAATATCATCAATAAAGACGATCACAAACGAATCAAGATATTGCCTAAACACCCTATTCAGTAGGTCCATGAATGCCGCTGGGGTATTTGTTAACCCAAAAGACATAACCACAAATTCATAGTGACCGTACCGGGTCCTAAAGGCTGTCTTAGGAATGTCAACCTCTCTTACCCTTAGTTGATGGTAACCCGAACAAAGATCTATTTTGGAGAAATAGTTAGCCCTTTGGAGTTGATCAAACAAATCATCAATTCTAGAGAGAGGATACTTATTTTGTATAGTGACCTTGTTTAATTGGCGGTAATCAATACACATCCTAAAGGACCCATCTTTCTTTTCACAAACAATACCGGAGCACCCCATAAAGATATGCTTGGTTGAATTAAACCCTTTTCTAACAAATCCTTGAGTTTTTCCTTCAATTCTTTCAATTCGGCCGGAGCGATTCGATAAGGGGAATGGATATGGGTAATGTATACGACAAAAGATCAATGCCAAAGTCTATTTCCTTTTTGGGAGGAATGCCGGGTAATTCATCGAGGAAGACTTCCAAAAACTCTCTTACCACAGGGACCGCCTCTAATGAAGGAGTCTCGGACTCAACATACATGACCTTAACAATGTGATACATGCACCCTTTTAAGATCACTTTTCTAGCTTTTCGACATGAAACAATACGACCTCTAGGGATAGAATTTCCCCCCTTCCATTCTAAAGTAGGATCATTTGGAAATTGAAACTTAACTACGCGGGTTCTACAATTAATAGACTCAAAACATGCATGCAATCAATCCATCCCCAAGATGACATCAAAGTCCAACATGTCTAATTCTACTAAATCAACCAAAGTGACTTTATGAGACAAAGAAATAGGGCAACTCCTATATACTATTTTAGCTACAACCGAGTCACCAACCAGGGTAGAACCCAAAAAAGGTTCTATTAGGGTTTCAGGGAGTACATTAAATTTCATAGCCAAAAAGGGTGTAATAAAAGACAAAGTGTCACCCAGATCTAATAATGCATAAACATCAATGGAAAAGACTTGCAACATACCCGTTACCATGTCTAGGGAACTCTCGTGCTCTCCTCGGGACTGAAGAGCATAGAAGCGATTGTTCTTGGGAGCATCAGAATTGGAACCGCTAGGAGGAGATTGATTACCCTCTCTTCCCTTGGCCGTATGGGTTGGGAAATCATTCAATTGATGCCTACCTTTTCCACATCCATAGCACACACCTATACCGGCAAGACATTTTCCCTCATGCTTCTTACCACACTTGGCACATGTAGGCCTCTCCATGGAAGATCCACCCCTATTTCCTCCTTGAGGCTTAGGGTTAGACACCCTTTCTTTCTTTGTCCTTGGAGTACTAGAGGAGCTTTTGTTGGAAAACCACTTCTTGAACCATGGTCCACTTTGACCCTCAAACATACCTTTAGAAGAATTTACATTGTCGGTCCTTACTCTATTTACCTCTTTATTGTTCTTCCTAAGCCATGTCTCCTCAAATTTTTGAGCATATACCATAACCTTGAGATATCTGTGTTGACATAAAGCATTGTCGCATGGCATTCTTCTTCAATGGAATCGAACACACCCGTCACAAATCAACTCATCTCATCCTTTGGATTAGACACCAAAAATGGGGCATATTTGGACAACTTAGTGAATTTCAAAGAATATTCTTGGACACTCATACCTCATTGTCAAAGGTTGATAACCTCCTCGACATTGGCTTCCCTCTTCTCATGGGGGAAAGAACCTATCATGAAATGCTTTCTTGAACACTTCCCAACTTATGGGACCCGCTCTTATGGCCCTATTATCTTTCCATTGAGTATATCATACTTGGGCCACATCCTTCAATTGATACCCAGCTAGTTGAGCTTTCTCAATAGAGGTCACCCCCATAGCATCCACTCTCTTGTAGACCTATTCCATACACTCTTGTGGGTCTTCATTCATTTTGGAACCAAAGAACATAAAAGGGTTCATTCTAGTAAAGTCTCTCAACCTTGAGTCCATGGTGCTCACATTAGGGTTTAACCGAGGCCCAACATCTCATTTGGCTTGGGCCGTTATAGCCTGAACTTGAATGGTCATGACTTGAGTTTGAGTCGTCATGAGTTAAGTCAATGTTTGGAGAGCTGCCCATAAATCCACATTAGTCATAGCCCCTTCATCATTAGGAACTTGAGGGTCTTGAGGAGCTTGGGGAGGAACTACCTCATTCACATTCTCCACTTCTTCCCTCCTTGGATTAGTGGTTCTTGTATTCATTACCTATAATCACAAGACAAGGGTTAGGAACAAGGACTTCATAGAGTTAGGACTCCAAAGCATGACTAAAGAGTAATAAAAGAAGTGAAAGTTCCTAAACATCTTATAGCCTCTCATTCATAAGTGTGGCACGCTTCACACTCATGAACAAGACTCTACTAGACGTGGTTCATGAGACATCAACCTACATATCATCCTAAAACATTATGATTTGATACCAAGTTTGTCAAGACCCAGGGGTACCCCCTAGACGTAACACGGCGTACTTTACCCCAAAGGGGTCATACACAAGCCCTTAGCATAATCATAGACATAAATACATAAGAATGATGTGGAAATTTAAAACTTTTACAATCAAAGTCAACTTCTTTTTCATAAACGAAATAAGAGTCTAGACTTGTCTCAATCACCATCTAGTACAATAGAAAGTACAAATAGGGTCAAAGCCCTTTACATCAATAAAGTTTCAAAAATAGAAAATACAATAGAATCTAGAAATCAATAATGTCTTGTCCTCGAACCATGAGGACTCACCAAGCTTAGGGAATAGTCAACCCAAGCTTCTCTTGAAAGAAGAAGTACGCCTCAACGATCGGAACCTACACTCATAGTAAATGTAGAAGAAATGGGTTAGCACATAAAGTACTAAGTATGGAAGCATGCAAAAAATCCTTGAAATATGATAAAAAAGACATTTTAGTTGGGAAACATGCATTTGTCAAGTTTAAGAACCATTTATGCATTTTATTGTATAATACAAGTCATAGCATTTTCATCACATAACTCCTTGTAACATAGTAGAAACATTATCTTAGCAACCCTAAGACATACTTGTGCAATTTATGTTTGGCATCCCATAATACCAACCATACTAAATACTCTTTTGAAGCTACCTTAGTCATACATATTATCTTTAGACCTCATCATAATCAATAGTCATAAATAAAGAAATAGCCATGTACATTACTTGAACAAATGAACGTCATTCATAGGAACTATCCATTCAACATACATGCATACATTCATGTCTCATAATAACATAAAGAAACCATTCTATAACATCTTACTAAGTCTACTTGTGCAGTGTAAAATTCAAGTCACATACTCCCACTCCTACTAATTAAAAATTATCAAGAAATAATAGTAAACTTTGTGTCTTATCCATTACCTTATCATATAGGAAAAATAGCCATAACCGACATAGACCATGTGAGCTACATGGAATCTGGTGTCATGTAACCGCACACCAAAAGAAGGTGTCCTACTTTCCTAAGGTAGAACTACATGTATTAGCTTTTAGGTGGATCCACTAGCTAAAGACCTATGTGGGCACATAGTTATGGGATAGGGATATTGCTTCTAGAAACCCGACCTATTGTATTGACGGGGGAGGTTCTATCTCATGAGATCATTTGTATAAGACCCGACCTATTATATTGACAAGAAGGCCTCTACCTCATTTTCCATATCCACTCGGTGTTAAGCATTATTTCCCAAATTATACATAGTTAGTCTTGAATTGCAATTACATGTGTGAAGGAATATATTTTTCTTCATTCAATACAACTCATAAAATAGCTCATAGATTCAATAGGTGAGAACGAAATTTCAACCTTAGAATCATCATTAACATGTGAGTAAGCCTTTCACATTACGTTCATAGTGTTTCATGAGAATTGCCTTTCAATCAACACAACATCATTATCATCATCATAGACAATTCATACATGGTCATGTGTAAGGGTAAGGGTAGAGTCATCTTTCAACAATACCTCAATTTACACAATAGTCATATGATCTTCACTTTCTAAGTGAATCATAAGTTCATACTGAACTTTCATCAACATGCATAAACCTTCATCATTTCACCCCTCAAGGGTCATGAATCATGTATCATAGTCACACCTAGAAATACTGCATTAGGCATGAATAAAACAAGATTTAATAACTAAAATATCATAGACACAATTCATAGTATTCATCTTGCATCAATACACCCATTACAATTCATGAAATTGGGGTCATGGGGAAATTCATGGGTTCGTGGGGGATTTTACTATAAAAATAACCATTAAACATCAAAACATTCATAATATAAGAAAATTAAGTCAATGAAATCGTTTTTAGGATGAACCCATGGCTAGATTGAAAACCCTAGTTTTATTAAAGAATCTATCAATTTCAAATTATATTTTGACGGGCTTTATGGAAGGAAACTATCCATAAATCAATACTCCCATACCTTGATTGATGTTTTCCTCACAAAATTGGAGTGAAAAGGTTGGAACTTGAACCCTAATCTTGACCTTGCTCTTGATCTTCAATGGAATCTAGAGAGAAATTTTGACAGAGGAGAGTTGGTTATGTTTTGAGTCTTGTGAGTTATGAGATGTTAAAAGAGTTTAGTTCATAGTTAAAAGTACTTAAATATGTCTAAAGTAACTAATAATATCCGTCTCCACCCTTACTTAATTAATTAGTAATTAATCAAAATATTTGACCCTTTGCCGAATTGAGGTAGCCTTTACAGGTGTGACCTACGAAACCCCCACCTACTGTCCGTAGGTGGGGTGACGCCCCGTACTGGCAAGCCTTCCTTTGGATCAGAGAGTGGGAAGATCAGAGGAGAAATGGGGAGACTAAATCTCGACCCACGACTCCCACCTATGAGGCGTGGGTCCACCCATGGTTCGTGGGTGCCCATTCGTAGGTCATGCTATCTTTTGACAGCTTTTTGGGACTTCACTTGAGTCCTCCTCAAGGATCCTTTGGGGGTCCATAGGGGTCATGCCTTGACGTGTAGGTCCGAATACATTAGTACTAAGTTAAGGAGGTTATTTTACGAATCTTATCTTTATGTTAACCCTATTTAGGACCCAAGCCTACAAGTTAGGCTCTAGCTTAGGTCATTAGTTTTCCGGGGTGTTACAGTAATGAGTTCATAGTTATTTCAAAGAAATTGCCTCTTTTAAGAGGATATTTTTAGCAATTACCTCAAATTGAGAAAGAGTGTATTTTATATATGTGATCATGAATATTTATTTATTGGGAGTAATATTGAGCACCGATATTGGGATTATTTCAGGTAACTCATAAAACATGAAATCAACATTGGTAAAGGATCATACTTTTTAGATGACTCCTTATTGTTTTGAAGTAGAGCTTTAGTAGATATACTTAGTTGAGTTGTTCTATACCTCGGTAAGGGATATGACAGTTCTGCCAACATGGGAGAGACATTGTATCATCACATAGCTTATAGTGATGGTTGTCGGTTAGAGAATCTCCCAAATAAGAGTTATGAGAAATTTATTGTGTATATGTGTGTGTAATATATATATATATCCTTGAGTTAAAATCTTTTTTTTATGAAGCTTTAAATATTTCATCTCTTATTATTAGTGTGTATTCTTCCAATCTTATCAATTCAATTATTTATTCATTCAATTTTATTACATACTCGTACATTGAATGTACTGATGTCATCTGACCTGCATCTTCTTATGATGTAGATACATGTGTTCATGATCATCAACAAGCACTTTGTTGTGATCACTTTGCACTCTACTTATCTTTTGGTAAGACTTCTTCCATTTTGAAGGACTCCGCTTATATTTTTAGTAAGTCATTTTAGGGTGCGTAGGTCTTGTCCCTGCATCCATTTTGAACTATAGAGGCTTCATAGATAGATAGACTTGATGAGTCTCTCATTATTTACCTTTCCTTGAGATGTTTTGCAAACTATTATTCCTACACTCTGTTTTTAGGGTGAATCCCCCAAAATTTCATAGGGTCAAAGATTACTGACGATCTAAAGAACTTTGTAGAAGAGCTTCAGAGAGTATTTGTTGTCATGTGTGTTGCTGATGTAGAGCCTGTTGAGTTAGATTTATATCATCTCAAAAGTGTTGCTAAGATATGGTATGATCAGTGGAAGAATAACGTGGCAGAGGGGGAACCACTTTTAGGTTGGGTAGTGTTTGAGAATGCTTTCTTGGGAGAGAGTTTATGAATCTGAAATAGGAAGCTATGAGTGTGCTAGAATACAACCTTATGTTTGCTTAGCTATCATGCTATGCTCTGGATTTGGTGGCGGATATGAGGAGCAGGATGAGTTTATTCATACCTGAGCTATCCCATTTATCGAGTAAGAAAGGTAAGGCGGCTATGTCGGTAGGGGACATGGATATAGCCAGAATCATGATTCATAGAAAGCATGTTGAGAAAGATAAGTTAAAGGACAGAAAAGAGTTTCATAACAAGAGGGCCAAGACAGCAAGTCATGAAACTAGCCAGTAGAAGAACATAAATGAGAATCGATCATTGTTTCAACAGATACGAACCTGCTCCATCATAAGGTAGTGCACTTTCACCAAGGAACAAGAATGACCATCAAAATCATATTTTAAGAGCTCAACCTACTCAGTCTTAGGGTAGTGTGGTACAAGGGGCTACTTGGACCCCACATGTGCTAAGTGTGGTAGGAACCACCCAGGAGCATGTCGTGATGGCTCCAATGGTTGCTTCAAGAGTGTTTAGACATGTTATTTTATGAGAAAGTGCCTTAAGAACAAGCATGGTAATGGGGGACAAAGATCCCAATCTTCTTCAACGGCTCTAGCAGACAGAGCTGCTTCAAGATGAGCTACTTTAGGGATAGGCAGAGGAGCATGAGGTTCGACATGTCTCCCGAATAACTTCTTAAACCCTTAAGTGTTTCACACCTGTTGGTGAGTCTATTTTAGAAAAAAATTCTATCGTGATTATACCATCGATGTCTAATACAAAGACACCATGGCTGACTTAGTTAAGCTATACATGGTGGATTTTGATATCATTATAGGTATGGATTGGCTTCATGCTTGTTATGTCTCAATCCATTATAAAACTCGAGTAGTCAATTTTAGTTTTGTAATGAGACACTTTTAGAGTGGAAGAGTAGTTCAACAGTGCCTAAGTATCATTTCATTTCATACCTTAAGTTTAGAAAGTTAGTTTCTAAAGGGTGCATCTATCACATAGTCTGAGTGAATGACTCTAGTGTTGGGACACCGCCTATTCAGTCAGTTCCCATTTTGAGTGAATTTCCCGAGGTCTTTTGAGATGGTCTTCATGGAGTGCCTCCTTAGAGAGAAATATACTTCAGAACAGAGATTCTTCTTGATACTCAACCCATTTATATTCCGTCATATAGAAATCCAGTCTATTTAAAAGAGTTAAAAAAGATATTAAGAGGTCTTCATTTATATGCCAAGTTTTCTAAGTGTGAGTTATGTGTTCAATATATGTCTTTCTTAGGCCACATTATGTTTGGCAAAGAAATTCGAGTGGACACTCAGAGGATTGAGGCAATGCAAGTTGGCTCAGACCCATCTCCCTAACTGATATAAAGAGTTTCTTGGGGTTTGCTGGTTACTATACAAGGTTCATCAAGAAGTTTTCATCTATTGTGTCCTTGTTGACTAAGTTGACTCAGAAATCAGCTAAGATTTAATGGTATAAAGCTTGTGAGCAAAGCTTTTAGGAATTGAAAACTCGGTGAACTACTGCTCCATTGTTGACCCTACCAGAGGGTACAAAGGGTTTTGTCATCTTTTGGGATGCATCGAGAGTGGGGCTTGGTTGTGTGTTGATGTATAAAGGTAAGGTTATAGCATGTGTCTCCATTCATCTTAAGATTCATGAGAGGAACTACTAGACTCATGATCTCGAGTTGGAAGTAGCAGTTTTTGCTATTAAGATATGACTCCTCTACCTAAGTGGCATTCATGTGGATGTGTTCACTGACCACAAGAGTCACCAGTATGTTTTCAGTTAGAAGGATCTTATTTGAACAATGGGGAGATAGTCTTTTTAGATATCAAGGCATATTGTGTTTTCACAATGTGGATGAGCTTTAAGAGAGAATCATGGCAGAAACTCATAGTTTCATATATTTGATCTATTCCGATTCAATACAGATGTATCATGACTTGAGAGAAGTCTACTGGTGGAATAGTTTGAAGAGGTGTACTGTAAATTTTATTGCTGAGTGCCCAAACTGCCAACAAGTCAAGGTAGAACACCGAAGACGAAGTTGTATGGTTCAGAACATAGCTCTTCCAGAATGGAAATGGGAAATGATTAATATGGAATTCATTACTGGCTTTCCACGATCTCACAAGTAGCATGACTCGATTTGGGTGATTGTAGATCAGATGACTAAATCAAACAAATTCTTGCCGGTAAAGACTACTATTTCAGTAGAAGATTATCCTAGATTATACATCTGTGAGATAGTCCGACTTCATGGAGTTCGTTTGTCCATCATTTTAGATAGGGGTATGCACTTCACTACTTAGTTTTGGAAGTCATTTCAGAAAGGTTTGGGTTCAAAGGTAAACCTTAGTATTTTTTTTCATCCTTAGATGGATGGCAAAGCAGAGCAGAAAATTCAGAACCTAGAGGATATGTTGAGATCATGGGTCACGGATTTCAAAGGTAATTGGATGACCACTTGCCTCTCATAGAGTTCGCTTACAATAATAGTTATCACTAAAGTATCTAGATGGCTCCTTATGAGGCTCTTTATATACGAATATGTATATCTTCTATTGGTTGGTTTGAGATTGGTGAAGCTGAGTTGATAGGGCCAAATTTGGTTCATCAAGCCATGAAGAAGGTGAAGACTATTCATGGAAGTTTGAAAACAGGATCTTCTGAAATCCTATATAGATGTTAGAATGAGATACTTGGAGTTTGAGGTTAATGATTAGGTCTATTTGAAGATTTCACTAGTGAAGGTTGTCATGAGATTTGGAAAGAAGGGAAAACTCAATCCCTGATACATTGGTCCTTACAGGATATCCAAGAGAGTACTATATTCAAGATTAACTCAAAACCACAAAGTACTTTACATGGGGTGATTATTCTTATCTAAATCGAACACTACTCCTTACCACTGCATCCAACCAACCTCAAGTCTTCATAAAGAACCACCTAATGCATCATGCCTTCAACCACACGCTACCAACACTACATCAAAGCCTAGTACTATAACCACTCCATGGACTCCTACTAACCACTCCTTATAATAATTCCCCATACTCTCATCACTCCTACCAATAGAAATTTTATGCATTATTACTAGGAACTGACGTATTACTCATCGTAAAACCTTATCTTTTTTTTCCTACACATTTCTCACCTTAGATAGAATAAATACACCAGCATTATCATAATAAGAAAATAGCACTCTTCTTCTCTATCATCACACCACTACTATCAACAACACCAATCATAACTAAAAAGGATCACTAAGAGATCTTAAGGGTGAAAGATCATAAACACGATTCATTCGAGAAATCTTATATAAGAATATGCATGACATAACATTATGTTGCTAGCCTTTGAGAGTAAATCATGTATTTGTGAGACCTAACATACTATGAGACATGAATGCTTATACGAATAGGTTCATATCATGAGGCTTATATCCATAACTTTATGGAGTAATATTGAGATCAATGGGCTAAAGTATTTGCCTATCATATGGAAACTGAACATAGATATGAATCTCTCTGAAGTGTATGAGCATAGGTCAAGAACATAATTCTTATATAAGAAACATCATCATGATGTTGTAATGACTGAACTTTGAGGAATATGCTAGAGTATGAATGGATTCATGAACCTCCTTAACTCTTTCTGAAGAAATAACTATCTCATTCTCTACAGTTGACTTGATTTCTCATTTTATCATCTCCACCTTAGGTCTAAAACTGACACTTGAAAGTTATGGATCTATTCCATCATCTCTACACTGGTCTACAATCCCTTTACTCTAATACTCCATAAAGTCTTATCTCGTGGATGTTGAACTATACATAAGCAGGTACTTAGACTCCTTCTAAGATCTCTTTCTAAGACGTTTCTATTAACCTCTTCTCATTGGCTTATAAGGCCGATTCATTTAACTCTTAAGGAAAAAGAATAATGCTTACATCAGCCTATTCCGCATTGACAAGTCAAGTATACTATATATCCATACATGGAAAATCCTTAACTTAATTGGAACCTTGTCTGTTTAGATACAATCTTGGGTACACCTCTTAATGCTCTTGTTACTCTTATGACTTAGCTACACTTCACTACCCTTATGTAAAAGTTAGTATCTCTCACTTATACCACTCATATTCATTGCAGCTAACATCTCAATTCCTTAGCTACTCTATGTCAAGTCTACCAGATAAGATCTTAAGACTAATATCATCACCCTCATGTTGCAATTCTTTTTATCATGAAACTCATCTTAAATTCAAGCTTAGAGCGTATTACTAAACATGGATATCAATATAATTTCTCACATACTATACTAACTTATGAATACTAAATAACATTAAGGGACACTTCTCAGTCTACATGCTTATATTTTACCGGCATATTTCACTTCACAACTTAATTACTATTTACCCATTCACTATACATCATTTCCTAATTCGTTCTGTAACCATCTAAATATTGTGGGCACCCCCTAAGAAATCATAAGCCTAGAGTATATTTATCACCTCATGAATACTCCTGCTCTTCTATTCAGCACCTACACTTGGTCTTTACTAACACAATGACATATCATCAGAAGCTCCTTTCTAGTGAAAGTATACTCTAACTCATCCATACTAGTAACTCTTACTCTACCTTCTATAATGAAATCTACACAAACCCAT
Organism: Solanum piurae; assembly: GCA_029582685.1. Lineage (NCBI taxonomy): Eukaryota > Viridiplantae > Streptophyta > Magnoliopsida > Solanales > Solanaceae > Solanum > Solanum piurae. The sequence continues at coordinate 39,094 of JAJOOO010009064.1, forward strand.
CACTTCTTAGTCTACCCATAAGGGAAAACTTCTCACTAATAACTCACTAGGTGCATGAGTGCAATAATATAATTTTCCTCATCACTACCTTCCTTTCTTAAATTACTATACCTCTGCATGCATTCTTCTAACTCTGGGAACTTTTACTACTACTGCTTATAACATCGTAACACATACTATCTTTTTTGGTGAAAATACTATCCATGCTCTAAAGCACACTTCCTCCTAAGGGTCTCAACTGAAACAAGGTTTAGAGAAAAGAGTCTGCAAATACATCTCGCTTTTAGCTCGAACGCATGATTCATATGAATAAGAGTGCATTCTTTCAAAACTCAACACTTAACTTACTCATGCTCAAGACTTTTGCTGAGAGTAACTCATTGGTAAGGATCTGGACTTTACTTTTCAACCACCTTAAGTATGAGGGGTAGTTGAATGGATTTGAGAAATGCACGAATATGAATAAGTACTTTATGACACAAGTCTATTGCCCGATTTAGAGTATGAAGAAGGAAAACTTTTCTTAAATGTTTGTAGTCCCTTAATTATTGAAGTGAGGCCCTCACAACCATAAATAAGATCCTACTTGACACGACTTAATAGACACCCTAGGACACTTGAACTCTATGCTTAGATACCATGTTTGTCATGACCCGAGTCTACACACTGGTCGTGGCTGGCACTCGAGAACCAACGCTGGTACCCAAGCAAACCCTTATCCCTGCTAACTACAAGCGGAAGACTAACTCAAGCATACTTAAGCTTAAAACTGAATTAAATTCATTAAACTTAAATAATCAACTTTAAAACGTCCAAAAAATACTCAATAAATAAACTCATGGCTTGTAAAACAACTCAAAAGAAGGTAAATACTGAAAAACTCCTCAACTATATCTATCGGTGAAGCCTCTACTATTACAAAAGGATATTGGGAAAAGACCCACTACATCCTAACAAACTGAAAAGTAAATGTGGAACCCTCTGGAAGCATGGAGGCTCACCAAAGCTAACTGGAAATGCAAGTGTTATCAATGGAGCGTGTGTTTATAACCCTTAACATTTGTATCTGCATCATAAAATGATGCAAGCTGAATGGCGTCAGTACATTGAATGTACGAACATGTAAGGGGAACTCTAAAACATAAATATAAGCTTGAACTGATAAAAGGAAGACATACTCACCTCGTTTCAACTCAACTCAGCTCAAGAATACTCAACTCAATATGAAAGCAATGATATAAGATGCATTTTATAAAGATTTGTAAATAGTAGACAAGAACTCAAAATGTATAAAAAAATACAATAATAAACTCTTTAATCTTATTTGGGAGATTCTCTAACAGACAACCATCACTATCAGCAATGTGGTGATACAACGTCTCGCCCACGCTTCCAGAACTGTTAAAGAATGAAGCACAAAACCTCAACAACTCAACAAGAATCTAAATATACTCAATCTCATTGATGAATTTGAAATAGAAACTCATGATTGACGTGATGGAGAACAAACCCAATAATATGAAAGCTTACATACCTCGGAAGAACTATGTTTTTTTGTCGAAATTCTTCAAGTTCTTGAAAGAACACTTGAAACCCTTTTCCTTTTTCCACTTGAACTTGCTCTAAAAAACCCTAACGCTTTTTGGAATAAATAAAACTGATTTACATCAGCTTAGACCCCTATTTAGGTAAAAAAATGTGTTAGGCTAGTGGGGTAAGGAAAAGACCAAAATACCCCTGCTTAAAATGGATGAAAAGGCCTTATCTAAAGAGGTTTAACTCAAACGGGGCATAACTCCTTCATATGAACTCAAATTTTAGCAAACTTAGGGGTGTTAAAAAGAGGACTCAAAGATCTTCGATTTGATACCTCATAGGTTACCCAACTGTTTATGTGCTAAAAGTTATGGCCGTTTGAAGTTGACCTAAAACTTAAACTAAAGGGTGACTTGAACGAATTTCTTTGCATTTCTTTTTGAAACTCGAGGTGTTACATCTATTGACCTTAACACCTAAGAAAATTTACAATTACTTGGTAAAATCTTATTTACAAACTAAGAATGGTTCAAGTCTTATCTTATAAATTTTCGGGGTGTTACAGAAAACTTCGGTTTATTTTTTGCAAGAAAAATATGAAGTTTTTTCAACATTTAAAAGCTTCAAAGTTAGTGTGGAAAATGAAGCAGGGAAAACCAATAAGGCTTGACAAACTGATCGTGGTGGTGAATATTTTTCAAAAGAATTTGAAGTATTTTGTGTAGAGAATGGAATTCGAAGAGAGCTTACAGCTACGTATTCACCACAATAGAATGGTGTATCAGAAAGGAAAACCAGAACCATTCTTTACATGGTGAGAAGTTTGTTAGTCAGAGGAAGCATTCCAAAGTCTTTTTGGCCAGAGTCCATAAATTAGAGTGTTCATATATTAAACAGAAGACCAACTTTTTCAGTTGATAATATGACACTCTTGGAGGCATGGAATGAGAGATAACCAACAGTAGATCATTTTCAAATCTTTGGATGCATTTCATATGCTCATGTCCATGATGAAAGGAGGAACAAACTTGATGACAAGGTTGAAAAATGTGTTTTTCTTCGTGTAAGTGACTCTTCCAAAGCATATAAATTGTTTAATCCATTGAAGAAACAGATTGTTATCAGCATGGATGTTACTTTTCACGAGGAAAGCACTTGGGATCGGAATAGGCAGCAACCTACCCAAATCCTCTTTGATGTTGAACAATAGCTATTTTCAGCACCCCGTTGCTGGAAAATTCATCGGTTTCAACCACTACAACTTCACCAACATTTATTGTAGCAAATGAAGAAGCAACTCAAACTATCATACGAGTTAGAAGAAGTCATGCTTGGATGAAAGATTACAAGGTCTCTAGAATTGAAGATTCAATTACTCATTTTTATTTGTTTTCAGATTGCGATCCTACATCTTTTGAGAGTGCCGTGAAGGAAGAAAAGTGGAGAAAAGCAATGGATGATGAAATTGATGACATTTAGCGAAATGATACTTGGGATCTATCAGATCATCAAAATGGACAGCAAACCATTGGAGTGAAGTGGGTTTACAAAACAAAGTTGAAGAAAAATAGTGAAGTAGACAAACACAAGGCACGTACAGTGGATAAATGATACAAGCAACAATACATGATAGATTATACAGAAGTATTTCTCCCATTGCTAGACATGATACAATCAATTTGGTCATCGCATTGGCGGCTCGGAAGTCTTGGCCTAGTTTTTAGCTAGATATCAAGTCAGTGTTCTTAAATGTGTACTTGGAGGAACATGTATTTGTAGAACAATCCCCTGGTTATGATAATATTGAAAATGAGCATAAGGTGTATAGATTGAAAAATGCCCTCTATTGTCTAAAACAAGCTCCTGGGGCTTGGTATAGTCACATTGAGGGGTATTTTTTTAAAGTTGGTTTTTCAAAATGTCCTTATGAACATACACTATTTGTTAAGATTGGGGATCAAGGAACGATTCTCATTATTTTATTGTATGTTGATGATCTTATATTTACTGGAAATTGTGGTGTCATGTTTGAAGAATTTAAGAAGTCAATGATGGATGAGTTTGAAATGTCTGACCTCGGACTGATGGATTACTTTCTGAGCATAGAGGTAGTCCAATCTCATAAAGGGATTTATTTCTCAGAAAAATTATGTAGGGGAAAGTATAGATAGATTTCAGATGATGGAATACAATCCATTTAACACTCCTACTAAACCTGGTTTGGAGCTACATAAAAATCCAAGAGGGATTAAGGTTGATAGCACACTTTACAAACAAATTGTGGGCAGTTTGATGTATCTCACTACTACAAGGCCTTACATAATGTATTCAGTGAGTTTAATTTGTAGGTACATTGAGAATCCCACAGAAATGCATTTTTCTATAACCAAGAGAATTCTTCATTCCTTTCAAGGAACGAGACAATTTGGGCTATTCTATAAGACGAGTGAAAAGTTCAATATTCTCGGATATATAGACAGTGACTATGCTGGTGATTATGATGATAGGAAAAGCACTTTAGGTTATGCTTTTATGTTTGGGCCCGGAGCTATTTCATGGTCACCTAAGAAGCAACCAATTGTTACTTTGTCTACTACGGAAGCCGAGTTTGTTGTTGCGACTACTTGTGCCTGTTAAGCTATTTGGTTGAGGAGACTTCGGGAGGAGTTGAAATTCAAGCAACCAGAAACTACCATGATTTTTTGTTACAAACAGTTCAACAATTCAACTATCCAAGAATCAGTGTAACTTGGAAGATGCAAGCACATTGATGTGAAATGTTATATTTTACGAGATCTTAGATATAATTAAGCAATTGATCTAATCTACTGCAGGAGCGGACATCAGGTTGCCGATATTTTAACCAAGGCCCTGAAGATGGTTTCATTCATTAAAGATAGAGGGCTGCTAGGGATATGCACAATCAAAGATGTAAACTGATTGTTGGCAAACATCAGTTCAAGGGGGAATTGTAGTAATTTCTTTTAGTTTTCTAGTTGACCTAATCTTTAAGAAGATTGTGTCACGACCCAACCCATCGGGCCATGCGGGAACCTACTCTAACATCTAAGTAGGAGAACCCTTGATTCCCAAAACAGTTTTAAGACATGTGGAAGATTAAGTAAAATGAAGAACAATTAACATTCATAAGATTTTTATAAAATAAGAGTTTTTGACAACAATTTGAGTTAAGACTTGTAAAGTAATTAACACCCTCAGAGATCTAGTCTAAGCATGTACAAGAGTTTCTAAGATTACAAGGTATAAACATAATAGAAAATGACGCAGCTCCCACCACATGGAAGGAAAATTAGAAGCGGTTGTAGATTGACTTCGCCTTCACCTATGAAACATCACTGACCATGCAACCAGACTATGCCAAAAAGGCATAGAAAAAGTAGTATCAGTACAAACCACACGTACTAGTAGGACTCATCAGTCAACCCGATACCCACCGCATAATATAAGAAAATTGACTAGGAGGAAACATGCAATAAGACCATTCATTCTTCCACATTCATATCCTTATTTCCTCACCATTTCCAATTACTTTAATAAATACAAAAATCCTTGCCTCTAACCCCTTACTCGCTCCACTCTTGATCATAACTTAACCATTCTACCTCTTGGAACGGTTCTGGATATGACCACTACCAACCCGGCCAACCACTCACAACATACCATTAGTTCTATAGTACATTCTATAAAAGCTTATTAACCGTTCCCCTACCGGTCCCCAATAAGAGTAGCACCTAGATACCTGCCACTTACAACATATCACCACTCCAATCCTTAATGACAAGAACACAGACAATCAGATCTTCAGTCTAAGCGACACCTGGTAACACCTGGACCCTCATTCTCCACTTACCATACCGCATTTCAGTTGAGCCTCACACTTCCCATATAATTCAATAACGAGATATACCACCAAATTAGCACAAGACATTAGTACCGTTATGCAGATTTATGGTTCAGTCATCATCTTAGAACAATGTACGACTCCACAATCTTAATAACAAGTACACGTATATGACAATTTAATGGTTCTCTCATGGAACTCATGCCTAAACTGTTAGTATACCAGAATGTGGTACCCGATCCTAATTAGTGTGTCGAATCTGACACATAATCCAATATATGCACCAGAACGTGGCACTCGATCTAAGTTAGTTTGCCAGAACGTGACACCCAATCCAATCAACACAACCACTGTCACAATCGCATCCATATGAAACAATACTAATTATCACGCAATCAAATAATAGGTTCATAGCATAAAATTATTTATAGTTAGTCTTTTCATTACCATTCGAGTCATGTTCCCTAATCCCATTCATGTGCACAAACATGGAACCAACAACAACAAGCATACACAACACAAAACTAGAGTCGAACATCCTCTAACCTTGTTCCCCACGACAAGGCTTCCTTTAATGATTTCAATCTTATTCAACAATTGATAGTTTATAAAAAAGCATCCCTTTTTCGGTGCACGAAGGCCTACGCATGCATTCTACCATCAATTATCGACATACTACGTTGTGTACATGGATTTAAGATTACTCAATAAAATAAACCTAGCTTACCTGGGCGCGAAGAATTCACAGAGGGATTGTAGCTCCAGATATTGTTTTCGGATGATAGGATGGTGAATCCTCACCGGAAGTCTGTAATCTATCGACCTCTTCATGCTAGAAATCTCTTTCTCCTTCCTTCCCAAACCTAGGGTAGCCTTTTAAGTGTTTATGGGGTGATCCTCACCTCGTGTGTTTTGGTGGTTCTGGAAAAAGGAGAAAAATCATACTTCACATTATTTACATTCTAACTCACCCATCTCTCTTTGGCGGCCACTTATCTCGCTAGAGCACCGCTGCCCTGGCGACATCTGGCCCGCTCTGGCGGGCTGAGAGACCCAGTTTTTCTCAACATTTTTCCTTTCCTAATTAACAATGGTTTGGGTCGTTAGAATAGATACCAATTTACCCTTCGTTTGTCTCTGATCGACAAGCAAAGGGATAAACCTGCGCCCTTCTCGAAGTACTTCTAAACTAGCGAATTGGACCATTACGAATCCATGTAGGATGGTGGTTTTTAAAATTTGAGAGATGAAAGGTTTTATAGTCAAAGGACCGTCTAGGAAACTGAGGCAACACACAGAGAAATGAAATGCATCTAATTTACACAGCTTGACCCGCCAAAGCAGCCGCCCTTTCGCTGTGGCGGGGCCACTGTGGCGAGGGACCTCCCGCCATTGTAGAAGATCAGAGGTAGTAAAGAAGGGAAAGGGGAATGGTTTCCTCATTTCCAACCTTTTCTCGTTCAAAATTCTCAAAATCCTCTCAATCACTTCGCTCTAAACGTCAATTTCAAGGTAATGTTATTGTTACTTACGCTATTTACCTCATTACTTAATTAACTACGATTGCATGATGCTAACTGATAGATTAGAAGGATCTTAGGTAGTTTTTCAAACTTTCAAAAGTGGATTGCTTGATTGGCAAGCAAAAAGCAGCATGGACACTTCCCTTACGTCCCCAATATCTACACAACGTTTTGGGCATAAGGAATTTATGAAAATACTGTCAAAACAATACCAAAAGGGTGGGGGAAGTTGAAAGGTTTTCTTGGTGTAAACTCGGATTTGGACATCATTTAGGGGTTATTTTGCTTGAATGATTGCATATCTAGGTTCTAGGTTACTTTGTAGACTCTGATCTGCTAAAATTCTATTAAAAACGAGGGTTTTGGGTTGAAGAGACTCCATATTTTAAGAAAACAAAGATAAAGACATATTTCAATTTTTTAGATTAAAGGTCTTCAAAAAGTATTTGTAGTCCTTATTTTATTAAAAAGAAGAAATGATACTAGATAGTAAAATTTATGATTCTCACATACACAATTTATTTATATTGAATACCTACCTATAGTTGATTTTAAAACCAAAAGAAAATTGCATACACGTAGAGGAAATCTATACAAAATTTGTACCTCTTAGATGTAGATCTATTATTTAGATCATAAATTAAATTGTTAAAAAAAATTAAATAACGTAACTTTTTATGTTTGTGCATATTAAAAGGATTGTATTCACCTCTCGTAGATCTAATGAATTTCACTTTCATGACTATGTTAGATCTGGAATCTATGGAATTTATATACAACTATTAAACAGATAAACTCATCTCTAAAATATTTATTAATAATAAGGATTTATTTTATTTTGATTTTTCAAACATACACACAAAACTTCATAGACCATTCAGAAGAATTTATATACATCACAAAAGAGAGAGAAAATTAGTGAAAAATAGTACCTTAGTGAGATTACATAGAAAATTATAATTTTTACATCCTAAAATTCAATAACGTTATACCTCAAGATTTTCTTGTATCACTTGAAGGGAATTGTTTTTGTATACTTTTAGAGTGTAAGAACACAATTAGTTGTCAAAAATATATACCACACTAATGTTTTGTCAAAAACAAATATAATATATGGGTTCCATAGAGAAATATATTTTCACTTTGACCTCTGAATTAGTTTTTATATATTTATTTCAAGAAATTAATTTTAGAATCCCCCATTTTAAATGTTGACAACTTTTCTCTCTTGAAGATAGTTTCTACTTAATAAATCTTAAACTTCTTGAATATATAGTCTTAATTTCGATAGTCATTAAACTTAACTTTGAATATATTTATTACTTTGACCATCTTGCTTAAATTGGTTATTTAACATCTGATTATCACATATTCTTTAATTAGATTATGATCAAGATGGATTTCTATTTTTCATTGCTTAATTTATTAAACTACATATTTAATTAAACGAAATTATACGACCCAAAATCAGAAGGATCCTGATGACACTTCAGTTACCCTTCGTCAGATTACACAATTTTATTTTTCTGAAATACTAAAATAAATTAATCATACATAAATAAATAAAATAGCGATAACAATTCAGAATTTAGCTTTCATATAAATGTGGGAAATACCAATTACTAGAAGAGTGATTAAAAGTTAAATATAACTTTTTAAAAATGAATACATTATCTGAAATGATTCAGGACTAGGAAGTAAAAGATAAAGCTTAGAGTTGACCATGGTCAACATTTGTTAGATAACTTCAAATTGTTGATTTGATGTTTCAATAGATCTGTAATATATTTTATGATTTATTTGCGTATTTTGTTTTCTAGATGAATTTGACGGGTGAAATAGAGAATTTCTCAAAGCTGATGCACCAATTGTTGGTGTAATCGGTTTTCTTCTCTATGCTCACAACTGCTAGATCGCATTCGTGAGGAATAATTGTAGGACTTCTATGCATTCACGAGGTCTGGGTCACATTCGTGAATGATAAAGTTTGTTAGTCTGTTCTGCATGGGGAATCATATTTGTGATTTGTCTGTCACGATTATGATTTGTTAGATCTGGCAGTTGTGATTTACATTCGCAAAACACAATTAAGACCTAGACGAAATAAATCCCTATTTTGAACATAGACTTCATCTTAAGAGTTTTCAAGTGTGGTAGCTCAGTATCAGGTGAAATATCATTAAGGATAATTTCTTTAATTTAACACGTTTGGTTGAGCTATGAGAATTATCTACAAGTGTTCATTAAGGTTTTCTCAACCATCATTTCAACAATTTTGGGATTTTCCTAAATTTACTTGAACCTCAAGGTTTAGCCCACCATCGACCACATAATTAATAAGCTTGCATGTGTAGGGAGTGTAATACCCACTAGTGATGTCATCTACTTTGCCCTTAAGTCCTCATAGCTTTATATTTTCCGTTTTAATAACTAAGGTGTGCTTCCTCGTATAGCGAGCATCGTTCTCGTATAGCCCACATGAATGCAAAAAAACAACAACTAGTCTTCAAACGGAAAAATACAAAGAAATAATAGTTCATCCACAATCTCCACATTACATTATGGAAGAGCCCCATAAAACAAGCACGAAAGGAAAGTAAAAGCCATTGAAATCGTTTGAAACATTCCATAGAATAAAATCCTGAATCTGCCTTTGAACACAAGTTACGCAACATGACCATGAGGTGCCACGATGACTTTTACCATTGGTGATGCTTTGAAGGACATCATAAGTTCTTCATATAAATCCAATACCCTTGCTACATCAATTTCATCAAAAGCTTCAACAATTATCCTTGAAAGTGAAGAGGAATATGCAAATATTTTCTTTAAGAAAATGAGTTCAAATTGTGTCCCCTCAAAGTTTCTTGGTTCCACAAATTCAAGCTTCTCAAATTGTTGGTCAACATAGTTTGGATCTTGATGTAAGGCCAAAAATATATATTTTTTAATCATTATTTGTCTCACATTTATTATTTATATCTGTCCTTTTTTAGCATGAATTTTAGGAATTGTGCTAAATAGTGTATTTTATTTGTAGGATTAAATTGGTGTAAAGTTAAAGAAATTTAGAGTTAAAATGAATTAAAGATGAAAAGTTGAAAAAGGAAATGAAGCAAACAACTTAATGGAATAAATTCAATATAATAATGTATAAAGAAAATTGCAGCATTCAGCGAAATTGAAAGAATCAAGCTGCCACGTGGTACATTTTGAGTGCATCAGTGCGTCTAGCACCAAACAGACAGAGTTTCACGCGTACAACAATTCCGATCTGTTTGGGTTTTGACTTCCCAATTTATTTTGCACTCAGTTATTTTATTTGGGGTGTTCTACATTTATAAATAGTCCATAGAAATAATTATTTTGGACATTAGGCAGAGGGGAAGATCAATTAAGAGGGCACCAAAGTATAAATTTGTCAAAACTTTTTAGGGTTCTTTTCTTCTTCTTATTTTATTAGACATTAGTAGCTAACGCCCTTGTTCTGGGGCTGCAGCTACGGATTGAATGTTTATTATTTAAGGTTTTTTGAATTAATTCTTGGTTGTCATTATAAGTTACTTCTATATTATCGTTTTAGTATTTTATGCTTGTGCACCATAAGATAAATCTATTGTCTAATCTTAAAATTGAGAGAGGAGGGATTAGATAGAGCAGAGAATATAGAGAGCTCGATCGATCAATTTCATTGAGGTGATTTGTGTTCAGGAGTGACGCCCGGACGAACAATTTGCTTGGTTACGAAACAGGATGAAATATAAATGCTCGCCAGTTAGTCTGTTTATCCCCGCTAAACTATGTAGTTAGATAGCTAACTGGAGTAGGCGACTAGAGGTGTGTAACCCGACTCATACAATTAACCGTGTAAATTAGTAACTTGACAACTAAACTTAGTTCTAAGCCTATAATATGATACCTGAGATTCAATACATGTTGCAGCCCTGGATCTTCCAACTATTGTAAGTAAACTTATTGTTTTATTCCTGCATTCTTTTCTTTTGACACTCTTAAATAAATAATTAGACCACTATAATATAGTAAAAATAGTTAATTGACAAGTCATTTGGGTTCGATAAACTGGATCTTTTAAGAGCCACTATATTACTTGCGCGACCACGTACACTTGCGTGTGTAATTGGGAGCAACAAGTTTTTGGCGTCATTGCCGGGGACTTAGAAATTACCTATCCTTCTAGGTTATACTTTTTCATTTTATTTATTTATTTATTTTGATACTTTTTTTTTTTTGCTAATTAATATTTTTTTTGGGATGAGCGGGAATGAGGATTATTCACAAGTGGTAAGACCTTGTCCTTATTACAAAGGAGCTCCCTTTTGGCAACAATGTAATTATATTCCCGAGGGAGAATTGTGTGCACCATCTCTATCATGTGAATTTTGTAGGGGGTTGTGGGTCGGTTCCACCGTGTGATGCTACCCTAATCCAAAAAACCCTCATGATGATGCTAATAATCTTTGTTACTTTGATTGTATGGAATCTTGCATGCAATTAATAGAGGAATATGAAGAGCGCCGTAGGAGAATCATATATGTGATGTCACATCTTATAGATAGAAAAATGGAGCACTTTCAAGATGTTAATATGTTTTTCTTGCATACTGAGAACTTAAGCAATGAATTGAATGCAAAGGTTGCTGCGTTTGACGCTCAACAATCTAATTATGAGTTTTGTGATACTGAAAAGGCACTCAGAAGTCAAATTGAGGATCTAAAATGGGAGGAGATGCATTTCAATCAGACTTTTCATGAAGATGCCATATTTGGGAAAAAGTATAAAACTTAGCTTGTTGCAATTGGTGTAAGTTTGGAAGAGGGACGTATTGGACCCCATTCAAATCACTTTTACACATTATGTTTAGATGTTCATGTATCATTCGAGTCATCTGAACTAATGAATAAATGTATAGATGGGGAACAAGGTCCCTACATCCTAAGGTTTTCTAGTCCACGTAGACAAACAAATATTCCTCACATAAAGGCCAAGAAGTGCAACATGCGACATATATTACTTGATTATTTTATCTTTATACCACCACCCCTTGAGAGGAGCACAAAAATAGATGTAAAGTTAGGGGTACAATACATAAGTTCAAAGTGGAAAGAAATGTGGTGAACTTACTTGTGTCGTGCCGCGACATTAAATTAGGTACTTATTGGGAGGCAACCCAATTTATAGTGTAACTTCTTATTTTTATTTTTATTTTTTTATTATTATTATTATTTTATTTTTGTGTTGCTTTTACAGGTTTTGGAGAAGTCTGAGTATCCAGAATTTGGAGCTAAGGAGCACGTTTCTGCTTAAGTGTAGGGTGATGACCCTTGATGAAAATAAAGAGAACATGCTACTAGCTAGGCTTAAAGGCCTCATGAAGTTTTTCTAACCCTTGTTTTTAAATTTTATTTGATGCTTTGGGGACATAGCATCTTTTTAAGTGTGAGGTAGAGGAATAAATTCCTAGTTTTTATTGTTTTATTGGGTTTTTTATTTTTTTAGGATGGGTTCCTTGGCTTTTGTTTTCGGTTCTTTTCCTGAGGATAGTCCCTTTGAACCGAGTGTCTTTTATTTTTTATAGGAATTATTTTTTATTTTTTATTTTTTTGAGAGAAAAGAAAAGACCCTTTTGAGTGTTGTGATACTTGCTATTTAGGTTTAATTTTTTAGTAGTACTTTGTTGTGAATGCTTGATAAAAAAAAATGCAGACTCTTTGACACATAAACTGATTATTGTGACTTTGTATATAACTTATTTTATTTTGTAGTTTATTATGATCATGTCTCTCTTAGAAGTAGAACTGATCCATCTTGATTGATAATTGTGCCATGTGTGGTGAGAATTTGTTTATTCCATGTTTTGCATCTTAGTCTAGAACTTGCCTGACATGTTATTGAAGTGAAATAAAATGTGTTGCTTTGTTTAGGAGATGATAATAGGCTTTCTTTGATTTATCTGGTAAATTTTAGCCTTGTCAGATATTATATCACTAATTAGACTTTTTGAACCTATAGCCTTTTGTTGGTAACCATATTTTACCCTTGACTATTTTGTTGAATCCCTAGTTTTTGCACTTTGCTTCCTTGAGCATTATAGCATAGACTTATTCTAATTATCAATTCTAAGAAAAAGGGATGATTGAGTGAAAAGGTAATCAATGATAGCTACAAAGTGCTTAAAAAGCCCTCTTTGAAAGAATGTGATGAAAAGAAAAAAAAATATCAACAAAAGAAGTTACCTTGATGATGGCCCTGGTCCTTCCAAGGACATCGTGCACCATAATGCATGTAAAATACGTAAGTTGAGGGTGGCTATTATGAAGGAAAACTTAAAAAAAAATGATTGAAATATTCTTGAGATGATGAGAATTACTTGTGAAATAATTGTTGAATAGAGAGCTAAAAATAAAGAAGAAAATAATGGGTGATGAAGTTTTAAAGTGCAAAGTGCTTAAGGAAATGTAAGTCACTATTCTATAGTTTTTCTACCCGTCCCCTAGCCTATCAAATAATAGTAAAGAGTGTGTTATTGTTTATTTATACATCATTGAGTTTTATCTCATATTTTATAATGTTTTAAATATTTCGTCTATTATTGTTGCTTTGTATTGAGATAAGTTGAGTTGAGGTGAGTATTTATTCCAGCCTTGTCAGTTCAGTTAACTATTGTTGTTAGTTTCCCCTTATATGCTCGAACATTAAATATACTAACGTCATTCGACCTTCATCTTTTTGTGATGTAGTTACATGTGTTCAGGGTCATCAACGGTGCTTCGTTGATACGATTTGCATTCCAATTAACTTTTTAAGATTTCATGGGTCTTATCCCGACATCCATCATAGTATTTAGAGGGTTCATACACAGTACTAGTTGAGGAGTCTTTCATTATTCCCTGGTTGATGTTTTGAGACTTGGAGTCAATTATTTATCTTCAATTAAACATTTCGAGACATTTCTAAGTTTCTCTATTGCTGAATATTTTTAGTTGATCTTTACATTTGACGTTCCTATCGTGGTTGAGTAAGTCTTCCGTTAAGCAGTGAGTCAGGCCAAGGGTTATTGGGGACTAGCGATGGTTCTTGAGTGTCATCCACGTCCATGGTGTAGGCTCCGGGCGTGATAAAATTGGTATCAGAGCCCAGAGTTCAAGAGTCTTAGGGTGTCTATGAAGATGTGTTTGTAGAGTCCTTGTTATCAGTGTGAAGCGAGCCACATCTATAATTACTAGGTTACGACATTTAGAAAACATTTCACTTTCTTCTTACTCCATTTCGTGTGATAGAGTTCAACTGTATGAGCGTTTCTTCTAATCCATGCTTACGAGTATCTTTTCAGATCATGCCTCCACGAAGAGTTGTTCGAGGACGTCTGGCTAGGAGGAATGTTAATCCTCAAGAACAAGAGGTTCCCAATGCAGGAGAGGTGCAACCCCCTCACGGAGAGGTCACCAATACTGAGTTATAAAATGTTATATGGATGTTGACTCAAGTTGTGTCAAATCAAGTTGGCCAACAAAGGGTAGATCTCCAGGATGTGGCTAATACATCTAAGATCCATGAGTTCCTGAGAATGAATCCCTAGAGCTCATAGGGTCGAATACCACTGAGGATTTGAAGAACTCTGTGGAAGAACTCCAAAAGTTGTTTGAGGTTATCTGTGTTGTCGATGCAGAGTGTGTAGAGTTAGCTTCATACCAGCTGAAGGATGTTGCTAGGATTTGGTACAACCAATGGAATAAGAGCAGGGATGAAAGGGCAGCACTTTTGAGTTGGGCTATTTTTGAAAGTGCCTTTTTAGGGCGCTTCTTTCCCTGCGAGCTAAGAAAAGCAAAGGTAAGGGAGTTATTGAACTAAAAGCGGGAGTCCATGAATGTCCACGGTACAGCCTCAATTTCACTCAGTTGTCAAGTAAGGAAGGTAAGGCGACTATGTTGATAAAGGACATGGACATAGCTAGGCTTATGATCCATGTGCAGCGAGTTTAGGAAGGTAAGTGTAACACCCCGTATCTGAAAAATGGAAATGAATCAGATTTTGGGAAATTGTAGGTGCTAGCCACGAGGGCCACCCACCACCTGTGGATGGGACCACAGACCATAGGTGTGGTTCGTGGATGGCCCTGTCTAAGATGGTCTAGAGGCTTAGGACCACAGCCTGACCTATAGGTCATAGGCAAGACCACGATCCTTGACTGGGGTCCATGGTTTGAGGCCCCAAACTTACCTTTCTGACCATGAATGACGGTCCACCATAACAGACCATGGGTAAGACCACGGCCCGTCGATTGGGGTTCGTGGATGGTCACCTGGGAGTTATTTTTAGGGTCAGTTGGGTCTTTTCCTAATTAACTAGATCCTATGCTACATCGTTTTACCCTTCACTAAGATCCCTATATAAGCTTTTTCAACCCTCAAATTAACCCATTCACTTCATTCTTCCAAATTCACAAAAGAAAACCAAATTTCCTCTCCAAATATTTCTCTCTAGAGACTTGAAGAAGAAGAAGAAGATTCAACTTAGGTGTCAAGTCAAGGTCTAAATACATCCATTAAAGGCTAGCTTTTGGATTCAAGGTATGATAGTTTTCATCCATGGATTCCTTTCATTCATGGAGATCCCAAATTCTTTTGTTTCATAAGCTAGAATTCCCCAATAAAGTTAGGGTTTTCTTCAATTATCATGGGTTCTTTTCATTATTGATTTAAATAGTTGAATTATGATCTCTTATGCATGAATTGATAAAATATGATGATATTATGATGATTTACCCATCAACTCATGTAATTACTATATTTTCAAGTTATGAATCATGGGATTTTGATCTTCAAGGAAAATTTTTATGAAATTGAGCATGTATTGCAGGTTTTATATGTATTTATGATTGAAAGTGGGTTTTGACCTGAAGATGTAAACTATGGACCTATGCATTGTTTTATGAAATCTATGCAAATATTTTAAGGGCGCTTTGAGAGTAAAGTACCAATGATAATGTTGTGGTGTTGATGAGTACGAGATTTGGATTCATTTAGGGCTTTCTTTACATAGATTTAGTGTCCTCAAAGGCTTAATTTGTGCCAATAACTGATGATAAATCCTTGATTTTCAGATATACAGATTTAGGAGCAGAGCTAGGACATAAATGGACAACAAGGGCAACACAAGCTGAAAAAGAGAGCCGAAAAACAACACTAATGATCACCGAGTTAACTCGGCGGATCACCAAGTCGCTCCTCTATCGCCTAAATTTTTAGAACACTGAGCCTGAAATAGGAGAAACTTCAGCGAACAACATTTCCAGTCGGTGTGTCGCTGACTGCATAGACGAAGGTTGACCATGTCACCGAAAGTATTAATGGAGATCCAGATATATATAGATGGGTGAGCCAAAACATAAAAGGGCACATCGCAGAATGGAACGGTGATCCGGATCTGGAACGCCTAAAATTACAGTGGTTGGACGAGGAAGATGCGAAGAAAGAAGGTGAGACGAAAGGACGATCGGCGAGTTGCCGAATGGTCGGCGAAGATCGACTTTCCTCACCGATTGGCCCCAAAAAGCAACACCTCAAATTATTATAAATTGATTTTTGGAAGAGAGAAAAAACATTAAGAAATTGTGAGGAACAAAGAAAAGAGAGCAAAACACTGTTATTGTTGATTTTGAGTAATTTTGCTAGTATTTTCAACAGGGTATTGTAATAGCGAGGAGATTCTTCATAGTAAACTTTTGATTTTCAAATACCCAGCTATGGAAATTGTAGCAGGCATCAATTTTTTCCTTTTTGCGATAATTGGCTTGGGGGTTTGACAATGTAACCAATTGTTGTGTTTGATTCAATGGGTGCTACTAATTATTTATTTATTTCTTAATTTGAAGTGGGTCTGAGTTATTACTGTGGTTTAGATTCTATATTGTATGTTTATTGCAATGTACTTCAGGGTTCTACGCTTGCTTAAGAAAGAAGTGTAGAGCTAAGGTATCAACTTAGCATCCATAGCTAGTGGATCTTGACGGTTCCAGCTTGAGAAAGTGAAACGCAAGCTTCATCATTTGTATCTAGCTCAAGAGAGTAGATTTGATGAGATTGTGGGATGGTCTTCTTATTGAAAGCATTGAGGTTTGAAAGAACTCAGTGGAAGTAAGGTATTTGTTCGAGAGAAAAGTGTCTTACCTAAAGTCTATCCTACCCATAACAGATTAGCATGGTTGGTTAATGATTTGCAACTGTTTAGTTGAATTTAGCAGTTGGTTAGTCAATCCCCCAAGTATTGCCTCCTTATTTTATTGTATCTTGTTGATTGTTGAAGTGGTTTGGTAGTCCGGTAACTGTTCGTTTGGATTAGTGACGACGTTTGACCGAACAAGTATCTAATGCGGAGTTTAGGGCTGCTTTTCAAGTATTGTCTCAAGCCATAATAGCCCAAGACAATAGGGAGGTAGTGGTTCTCGTGAATCTAAATGTGGGTACGCCGGCTTCAAGAGTGAGGGATTTCACAAGGATGAATTCTCCAGAGTTTCATAGTTCCAAAGTTGAGGAATATCCTTAAGATTTTATTGATGAGGCCTATAAGGTTTTGATGATCATGGGAGTTACGCCGGTGGAAAAGGTGTAGTTAGATGCTCATCAACTAAAAGGTGTGGCTCAAATATGGTATAACCAATGGAAGAAAAGGAGACCGGAAGATGTGGGTTCTCTTGATTAGGAGAAGTTTAAGGCCGCTTATCTTGATAGGCTCTTTCCCCTTGAGATGAGGGAAGCCAAGGTGCTTAAGTTCATTAATCTTCGACAAGGGAGTATGAGTGTGAGGGAATATGCTCTAAATTTCACTCAATTGTCTAAGTATGCTCCATCAATAGTGGTCGATTCAAGGTCTAAGATGAGTAAGTTTGTTTTGGGTGTGTCTGAAATGGTGGTTAAGGAGTGCCGAACCGCTATGCTCATTAATGACGTGGACATTTCTCGTATCATGGTACATGCACAACAAATTGAGGAGGAAAAGCTCAAGGAAAAGTCTAGAGAGGTAAAAAGGGCTAAGACCGGTGATGGAAATTTCTCTAATGCAAGGTCCGATGG
Source organism: Solanum piurae (assembly GCA_029582685.1). Classification (NCBI taxonomy): domain Eukaryota; kingdom Viridiplantae; phylum Streptophyta; class Magnoliopsida; order Solanales; family Solanaceae; genus Solanum; species Solanum piurae. The sequence goes on from JAJOOO010009064.1 coordinate 57,105, forward strand.
ATAAGGTCATCCTAGATTCCAATAAAGGTTTTCCAGTCAAATATCCTCCGATTCTCTACCTTATTTCAACCAAGATAGGGTGTCTAGACATAAGCCTGAAGGAGGTAATGGTAGTGGATCTTCATTGCCTAGGTGAAATTGTGCTAAGTGTGGTAGGACACACGAGGGTAAGTGCCTAGACGATACAGATGGTTGTTTTGGTTAAGGTCCATAGCTTTTGTCGGCCATATTGTTCGAGTAAGGGTATCTAGGTAGATCCTTAGAAGATGGATAAGAACAAGAGTTGGCCTAGACCTCTAACTCCTTGGTACATTAGAAGTTTCATGGGTTTAGCCGGTGTAAAAACCCAGAAAAGTTTTGAACTAAGACTCGAACCATCCTTCATGGTGAGTAGGATTTTACCAAGTAATTAAAAATTTATTTAGTATTAATATCACTAGATATATCACCTTGAGTTCCAAAAAGAATAAAGAGAATTCATTCAAGTCATTCCTAGGTTCTTCTAAGTTTTGGGTCAACTTAAAAATACCATAACCTTAATTACAGTATGATTTAGGTGTCCCATAACATATCCAATGAAAGGTCTTCGAATTATCTTTCCAACGCCACCAAGTTTGCTATATTTCGAGCTCGTACAAGGGAGATATGCCCGTTTGAAGTCGGGCTGTCCAATTAAGGAAAGTTACCCGAAAATATGAGGGGTATTTTGATCATTTCCATACCCAATCGGATTTAAGCGTTTTTCATAGGGTAGGATTCTAAATTGATGAGAATTATTTTCATTCATCCCCAAAAGCGTTAAGGGTTTTAGAGAGAAGATTCAAGAGGAGAAAAAGTTCAAAGTTTCAAACGTTCGTTCAAGAAATTCAATATTTTAGCAAGAACCTAGTTCTTTGAGGTATGTAAGTTTCCAAAGTGTTGGGTTCATTCACCCACATGCTGATCATGAGTTTCTTTTGCGAAACTATCCATAAATATTGATCAATTCAATTTCATGATGAGTTTTTGATAAGTGTTCTTGAAGCTTTCTTATCGATTAAGTTTTGATGTAAGATTCTACTTGGGTCAACTTCAAAAGACCATATCTCTTAGAATATAAAGATTTACGTGAGCCATTACCTATGAAATTAAAGGTATTTGAATCAACTTTCCAACGCCACCAATTTTGCGTCAATCCAATTTCTGAGTAAAAAGGTATGACTATTTTAGTAACCTATATAGTGTTGTTACGAATTAGACAACGGGAAAAAACATTAAAAACTGTTGTTTTTGTTTTTTTACCTCCAACAAAACCCTAAACGAATTTCTTGACTAATAAAAGGCTCAAAAAATTTCATCTTTTAGTCCATCATTCTCTTCTCTCTCAAACCCTAGGGCAAAAACCTAAGGAAAAATCAAAGTAGAAGACTCCATTCAAAATTCTTTCAATCCTTTCCAAGATTCTACTTCAAGGTAAGTTTTTATCCAAGAATTTTGTTCTTTATAACTCAAGTTCCTCCATACAATTATGAATCACTAATGAAAATAATAAATCTTGGTCATGGAGATTTCAAGAAACTAATTCAACAATCTTAAGAAATGTTTTCTTGATTGTTAACCTTCAAGCTAGGGTTTCAAGGCTTCTAATCAAGTTCTTCTTCAAGATTCTTGAAGAACCTTGTTTTTTTCAAGTATGTAAGTCTATCATAGTGTTGTACTAGTTCGTACTCACCCCCTATATCTACTTTCAAATCAATAAAAGAGAAATCTAGGATTCTACCCATAGATTTGAATATTCTTAAGCTAAGTTGATTTTGAGTTCTTGAATTCCCAATTCTTTTTAAAATGCTATTCCTAAGTATTGAGTTTCTATATTTTTATTGACATCCTTTAGTTGACTTCTTCATGTCCATAATTCAGCATGAACCCTATTTTGAGTTATAAATTTTGAGAAGTTTTTCTAAGCCAACACATAAATTTTAAACTGAGTTTTGATAAAGTAAGTATGAGAATGAGAAGAGTCATATATATGACTTCCATAATGTTCTTTAGACACTTGAGTCAAGTCGTACATGCTCATAAATGCCGCATGAACTCCATACATTGAGTATCTTTGAGAGGAGTAGCATCTTCGAGTTTTAAGTCTTTGAGCATTGAGTTCCTAATTCTTTTGAGATTATATTCCTACTAATGGGACTAATATATGTTACCCATGAAGCCCTTGAGTTGAGTTGTTCATGGACATAATTCCGCATGAACCCTATGAGTCGAGCAGTCTAGAGATGACTAGTATCATTGACTCTTGAGTTCTGAGTACTGAGATTCTTTATTTCTATTAAGATCCCTAAGTTGAGTCGTTCATGTTCATAATTGCACATGAGCCCTATGATTTGAGTTATAAATTTTAAAAATCTTTTTAAAGCCAACACTTGAGTTCTTAAACTGAGTTCTGAGAAAAGAGTTTTCTAAAATATGATTAGTATGACAATCGGGTATGCCATCATGTATGAGTAGCATAGTATCTAGATATACCATCAGTGTTTATGCAGTATGACTTCTAGAGTCATCAATGATCATAATATAATATGATTTTGAAATGTTTTTGAGAAAGAGCAGAGTTGAGTCCATTTTCTTTAAAATGATATATGGAAACTAAGTATTCCCAAGAGTAAATGTTTTCACATTAAGATGGAAGGAAATTGAGATTTCCAAGAGAGCCTTTGAGCTAGTTTTTGAGTAACTATCTCAAACCACAGAAAGAATTATGTTTCAAAACATATGAGCTGAGTATATTTTGAGAGTAGTATTGAGCACTGATATGGGAACGAATTCATAATAACTCAAGTCTCCATAAACCATGTAGCCAACAGGGGTAGAAAGTGTCATACTTTTTAGATGATTCCTTGATGCTTTTTAGCATATACTAGTGGATCCACTTAGTTGAGAGGTTCTTTACCCCCGAAAAAGTATAGGACAGTTTTGGCAGCATGGGCGAGATGTTGTATCATCACACAACTCATAGTGATGGTTGTCGATTAGAGAAACTCCCACAGAGTTATATTGTATTTTTATATATACAAACTGAGTTATTATTGTATTCTTCAACACATTGAGTTGCTATCTACTATTTTAAAAGCTTTCCATATATATTCCATATTTTACTGTTGCTTTGTCCTTGAGTATCATGAGTTAAGTATCTTGAGTTTAGTACCTTTGAGTTGAGTATCATATCTTTGAGTTGCATATCTTATTCTTGAGTTGATTGAGTTGAGTGAGTTCAGAAGAGGTAAGTATGTTTCCTTTTTATCAAGTTCAAGCCTATATATATTCTTTAGAATTCCCCTTAAATGCTCGTACATTCCACGTACTGAGCCATTCGTCTTGCATCATTTCATGATGCAAATACAGGTATTCAGGGTCATCAACAGGAGCTTCGTTGATACCACATGGACTTTGAGTTAGCTATGGCGAGCCTCCTTGCTTCCAGAGGGTTCCACTTGTACTTTCAGTTATATCAGTTGTTAGGATGTCGTGGGTCTTGTCCCGACTTCCATATTTGTCAGTTAGAGGCTTCATATATAGACAGTAGAGTTTTAGAAGTATGTTTCATTTATCTTGTTAAATGTTTTAAAGACTTGAGTTGCCTAGTTCTGGCAAGTTGAATATACGATTATATTCTGAGTGAATTATTTGAGTTTCAATGAATTTTATTCTATTTTAAGCTTTGTATGCTTACGTTAGTCTTCCTCTTGTAGTCAGCTAGGATGAGGGTTCTCTTGGGGACCAATAATGGTTCTTGAGTGTCGGCCACATCTAGGGTGTACGGTCTGGTCGTGACAAACATTGTAATACAGCACAAAGTTCAAGTGTACTAGGATGTCTATGAAGCTGTGTCAGTAGGATCTTATCTGTGGTTGTGAGGGTCCACTTCAATAAATGAGGGACTATAAATATTTTAGAAAAGTTTCCCTTCTTTCATACTCTAAATTGTGCAATAGATCTATGTCATAGAGACTTGTTCTAACTCATGCATTTCTCGGACGCATTCAACTACCCATCATGCTTGAGGTGGTTTAAAATAAAATTCAGAAATTTATCAATAAGTTGTTCTTAGCAAGATTTTTGAGGAAGTCATGTGACTACAAAGGGGTTTCAGAGAAGCCCATGAGTGAGTTAACTATTGAGTTTCAGAGTAATGCCCTCATATTCATATTAGTCGTGCATTTGTGCTAAAAGCGAGTTGTACTCTTTTACTTAAGCATTGTTTCAGTTGAGATCTTTATGAGGAAGTATGTTTAGAGCTTGAGTAGTCCTTCCACCTGAAAAGGGTAGCATGAGTTACGAGATCATGAGTAGTAGTAGTAAGAGCACCTAGAGTTAGAAGAATGTGTGCAATGGTTCAGTAATCTAAGGTAAAGAGATAGTGATTGGGCAGATTATGTTATTGAAATTGTGCACCCAGTCAGTTATAAGTGATGAGTTCTTTTATGAGTTGAAAAAGGAGTAATAATGTTTTAGAGAGTTCTTGATAAAATGAAGAGGAATAGTTACTAGTCATGATAAGTTAGAGTTTATTGTTAACAATAATAGAGTTGATGTTGATGTTTCACTGTGTTAAAGGAGACTAAATATAGGTGTGAATCAGATAGAAGAGTACTCTTGAAGTGATAGACCCAAGCTAGGCTTATGAATTTTGAAATGAGAACCCCATGGTATTAATAGGATGATAGAACTATTTGAGATATAATGTGGAGTAAGTGAGTAAATAGTACTTAAGTTGTGAAGTGGAATGTGATGGTAATTGGTGAGTATAGAGACTAAGAGGCAAGGATTGACTACTGGTCATAAGGTCCTAGTAGACAAGTGTTTCTAAATTTGTGCATAGTAGTTGTTAGTTAGTATAATAGACGAGATATCATATTGATATTCGGATTTAGTAATAAACATTAAGCTTGAATTTGAGATGAGTGTCATGATCAAAAGAATGGAAACATGAGGGTGATGATGTTAGTCTTGAGATTTGATCTGTAGACTTTACATAGAGTAGGTGAAAAATTGATGAGATTAACTGCAATAAATATGATTAGTACAAGTGAGATACCCTAAACCTCTTGATAAGGGCAGTGAAGTGTGGCTATGTAACAAGAGTAAAAAGAGCATTACAAGGTGTATCAAGAGGCTATGTAATTAGAAGAGGTTAACAGAAACACCTTAGAAAGAAGTCTTAGTACCTGCTTATGGAGGGTTCGGTAGTCATGAGATAAGCTTCTCCCGAGTGTTAGAGTAAAAGAGGATGTAGACCAGTTAGAGATGTTAGAATAAGTCAATAGCCTTCAAGTATCGACTTTAGACCTAAGGGGGAGATGATAAGATTGGAAATCAAGTCAAGTGTTGAGAATAAGATAGTAATGAATTCAAAAGAGTATGGGAGAGATGTTTTCAGAGGTCCTTTTAGTAATGGAGTAATGTTAGAAAGAGAAGCTTTAATGATCCTATTGTGATAATGATGGTATAATAATTCTATCTAAGGTTATAAATGAGGAGGAATAAGAGAATGTGGTTTTACTATGAGAAATACATAAATGAGAGCCATTAGTTGGTTCCGAGTAGTAATGCGGGCAAATTCTAGTTGGTATGGCAGAGATGATAAGAGTAACCCCATTTCATACCTAGTATAGCCGTCATTCAAGGACGAATGATCCCAAGGGGATATATTGTAAAAACCTAGAAAATTATTGAACTAAGACTCGAACCATCCTTCGTGGTGATTAGGATTTTACCAAGGAATTCAAAATTTCTTAAGTAATAAGATCACTAGATATATCACCTTGCGTTCCAAAAAGAATTAAAGAGAATTCATTCAAGTCATTGATGACTCAGAGATTTGGACACATTTGGGGTTTTGTTTGTATAGATTTAGTGTCCTCAAATGCTTAATTTGTGCCATTTATTGTTGTTAAAGCCTTGATTTTCAAGTATGTAGAGAGAGGAGCAAAGCAAGGACACTAACAGGCAAAAAAGAACAACACAAGTTGAAGAAAAGGAGAAAAGCAAGCCTAAAAATTGCCAAGAGAACTCGGAGAATTGTCGAGTTACCCCTAGACCGCCTACTTTTATAGAAAACAGTGTCTGAAATGGAAAAAACTTAGGCGAACTGTGTTCTCTATTAGCGAATCACCGACTTCATCGACGAGGGAAGATTGCACCACCGAATGCACTGATCGATACCAAGATGAAATTGAATTGGCAAGCTAAATGACTAAAGGGCGCATCGCGGAAGTGATCGGCAATCCCGATCTAGATCGCCTAAAGTTACAGTTTATGATGGAGGAAAATGTGAAGAAAAAAGGGTGATGGACAAGAATGATCGGCGAGTCATCGACTAGTCGGAAAAGCCCAACTTTTATCACCGGTCAACCCCAAAAAGACACATCTCAAATTAGTATAAATTGACTTTTTGAAGTGAAAAAAGGTATCAAGTCATTGTGGAACAAAATTGAGAGAACAAAAACACTATTCTTATTGATTTTAAGCAATTTTGGTAAGAGATTTTTATTGGGTATTGTAATAGAAAGGATATTATTCATCTTAGAACTTCAATTTTCAATACCCAGCTATGGAGCATGTATTAGGTACTGAATTTCCTTCTTTTATGATGATTAGCTAAAACCCAAATCTTAAGGGTTTGACAATGTGATTAATTTCTGAATTTGACTTAATAGGTGTTAGTTGTTATCAATTTTAGTGCTAATTCCAAGTGGGTCTTACTTATTGTTGTTGTTTAAATACTCTATTGTATGTTTATTTCAATATAATTTAGTGTTTTATGCTTGCTTGAGAAAGAAGTGTAAAGCTAAAGTGATAAGTTGGCACTAATAGTTAGTGGGTCATGATGGATTCAGCTCGAGAGAGTGAATCCCAAGATTCATTATATGTATCTAGTCGAGAGAGTGGATGTGGTGAGGTTGTGGACTTGTCTTTATGTTTAGTACATTGAGGTTTGAGAGAACTCAATTGAAACGAGGTAGTTGTTTGAGAGAAAAGTGTCTCACCTAAAGTTCATCTTACCCATAAAGAGTTGGAACTTTTGGTTAGTAATTTGCACCCATTGAGTTGAGTTTACCAATTGGTTGGTCAATCCCCCAAGTATCTTTCTCTTATTTTGTTGTTCCTAGTAAATTATTGAGGCTGCTTTCTGATCTAAAATTCCCTCACCTTGACATTGTTGTCACTCTTCAAATTTTATTAATAGTTTTCGAACACTTCTATTCCTTCAGCTACAAAAATCACTATTGTAACTTCATATTTGAATTCAAAATAAAACTACTCTCTGTGGGATCGACCCCAATTCTTTTGTTGGGTTTATACTGCTTAAAGATCGTCTAGACCTAGAATCGGATGAGGTGCAGTTGATACGTTAATCAAAATGGTGTCACTATTGGGGAGTGTTATTGTTTAGAATTCTCTTATCGAAGTTTAATTTGTGAGTTTGTTAGTTGTAGTTGAATCTATTTGATTTGTTTTGTGTTTGTGTTGATTGTGTTGAGCAGAAGAAGAAATGAGTGAGGCAGAGATTAATGGTAGCCACATGGGCCACCAAGGTGATATTGAAAATCTTAATAGTGTGCATAACCCAGTCCAATTGGCTGGAATTGTTGCAATTTGTCGACCATCAACCGAATAGAATGCTATATTCCATGTTATTGGCAAAACTCTCCATCTATTGCAAATGAAGGACTCTACGGAGGGTTGACTCACGAAGACTCACATGAGCATATGTCGAATTTTATAGATGTTTGTGGTCCATTTTTGTAACACCCCACAAAATGAAATAGGATAATTAGAGCTTCACATGCATGTTAGTAGTTGATAAACTTATTTAAATGTTTGAAAATGAGTTTATAGGTCGGTTTAGTTGAGTTTGAAGTCAAACGTCAAAAAGACGTTCAAGACGTTCGAAAATTAGTCGTTTGCGTGCTAGTGTGTTCTAGTGAGTCTTGAATGTTTTTATGTGATGTTTGGAGTCTAAAATCAGTGGAGGTGACACTAGTGTCTTAATAAATGTTTTTAGGTTCAAAACGTTAGGGTACGACTCCCCGGGACCACCCTAAGGGTCCCCAAAAAGGACCCCAACCCTTGGCCAAACAAGCTGCCAAGGCAGCTTGAGATTGTGCATGGAGGGAGCATGTCTGCGTCGCGGACTAGCTCCACCATAGACCAAATGTTAGGTCCACGTCGCGGATGTGTCGCAGACTCTTCTGTCTCGAAATTTAATTTCTAGAAACTTACGGGAACACTTCCGCATCGCGGACTTGTTTCCCGATGAAATCTGCGAAAATAAAACTCAAGTTTGACTTGTTTAAAAAGGTCCAACTAAGTGAAGGGTAGTTTGGGTACTTTGGGGAATTATTATAATCGGTTATTCTACCTATTTTAGGGTATTTTAAGTGGGTTAAATCCCCAAGACCTAGAATAAGACCCCATTCTTCAAATTGAACCTTTCCTCTCAAATAAATTCTCTCTCTAGAACTCCATGGAAGCCATTGATGAAGATTCAAGCTACGGGATGGGTTCCTACTGATTTCTCCTGCAATTCCCAAGGAAATTAATCACAAAGGTATGGGGATTTTATCTTTGATTCTCCTTTCAATCAAAGAGCCAAATCAAAGTGATTTCAATGTTTTTCAAAAATACTAAAAACCCCAATTTCAATTCTAAGCATGGGTTCTTGCATGAAAGTATTTTAAATGATGATTTATGTTACTATTGATGGTTTTAAGGTCAAAAACTCCATGAACCCTTGCATATCTTGAAACCCAAATCTTTGGGTCTATAGTGAGTCTATTGATTATGAGCTAATAATGTGATATTAATATGTAGATTGTTATGGGCTATTGATTTATGTATTGTTCTATATTGACTTATGAGGAATTGATGGTCAATTGTGTTACATTGGATGTTGGCCTTGAATGGACAATTTTGATCTAAGGTTTATGATGATGATGAAGTTGTGAATAGATTATTGATTCTAGTATTATATATATATATATATATATATATAT
>JAJOOO010009065.1:0-32379 GCA_029582685.1 Solanum piurae
GATCACTATAGGACTTTCTTGGCTTGTAACGTAGGCTCAGGGTCAGGTGTGGTACATTTGGGTATTTCTTAGTGACTTTCTGCCCTCCTTGACATTACACTAGGCTTTCAACCTCTTTGTGCCCTATTATTTCCCTTGATTTTCTTTAACTATGGATGTGACTTTGGACTTTGTAGCTCTTTATTTTTATATTTTTTTTTATGCTCTTTTTTTTAAAAAAAAAATTCTTTCAACTTTTTTTGCATTTTTTTTTATAGCTTTGAACAAGTTATATCCTTTCTTCTCTTTTTCCACATCAAACTCTTTTCATACCCATTTTTCTTTCGGTTTCCTCTTTCATAGCCACCCTCAACTTATGGATTTTCCATTGGTTGAGGTGCACATTACCCGATGTCGGGTCAGGGCCAAAATTGAGGTTACTTTTTACATTAGCCACCCTCAACTTATGATTTTGGCCTACGTCAAGGTGCACATGTCCAAGGAGGGACCGGGGCCAACATAGTCGATTATTGGAAGGTGAGTTCGGGGTTTAGAAAGAAATGGTCTAATTTTAGGTTAAAAGTATTTGGATCAAATGGGGCATTTATTTCATTTGGTTGGATCCTTCTTTTAGGCAATTTGCGGACTTATCAGAATAAGAGCCTATGATCACTTCCTAGCCTCTAGAGTGAGTTGTCTTAGCAGGACTAACCGGGAAAATTCTAATTTTACACAAAGACTGTTTGAACAATCACTATTCTCACACACACTTGGCACATAGTTTCATTATCAGATTATCAGATTACCCAGTTCAATTTTCAGCTTAAGTCATGACATCAAGTTGATTCATTATCATATCATACTCAGAGCCAACTCGTTCAACTTGTCTTAGCCTACCAATTCTAGCACACATCACAAGATTTGGACGAGTATATTTTTCATAAGCCATCATGCTTCTTTCTTTTTCATGCTTCTATACATACAATCCTAACACATGTCGGTTCAACATAAATTAAACAGTCTCTTGGGGAAAAAGAACACAGGCAAGAAAACCCCAAAAAGAGGATTTATGAGTTGGGTTACTTAGACTTCACCCTATTACTCACAATCCATTTACCCCACCCCCAACAAAATAGATGCGATTGACCCCAATGCATACAAGAACAGTAAAAGATAGCGGATTGGGTGAAGCAAATCTGTGGCGCATAACGCCGAAGAATCATGAGCGTGCGGGTGGGTCGGGTTTCTCGGAGTCCGCCGGAACAATAGTTGAGTCACCCTCAGTAATGCCCACATCATCCATCATAGCACCATCAATGGTGCTCACACCATCCCTCACAATAGGCGGGACCTCTACAACTGGGGCAGAACTCGATGCCCCTGCAACACTCTGACGCACCCTCCGCTGGCGCAACTCTTCATCTAAAATCGAAGCCTTCCTGGCCTCCTTCTCCTGCCTGCGCTGTCTCTTTTTTAGCTTTTTCCTCCTCACTGTGACTAGAACGGTGCCTCTTACCTTTGGCATGTGTAGGCTCAAACCCCTCCTCGGCGGTCCCACTGAATAACACATCCAACACCGTATCATCAGCATGTGCAGTAGGTCCAGCCTGAGGCTCAACTGTAGGGGTGGCAAGAATGGCATCAACGTCGGTCTGGAGACTGGCTAACTTAGCCTGCAAAGAGGATAGATCTATGGTCGGGGCTGATCGCTCGAGGACTCGCAATTCGAAGGCATCAAGACACTTATTAATAGTCTGGACCTTCCGATCCATCATGCCCTCCATCCTTCGCTACACTCTGGCCTCAGACTCAGCTATCGATTTTTGCATCCAAGGCTGGATGTGATGCAACGGTGTGGCCATCTGAGCCTCTAATATTTGTTCTCGGGCCAACGGGACAACAGTAGATCCGAATTGTGGTGTGGACCGGGATGAACTAGGAGCCATACTAGCGGCCTGAGAAGAAGAGGCTGGGACAGTATGAAAGTGATCTGGAATAGAGGATCAGAGAACCAACAATATTGGTCATTGATGGAAACCACGGAGGTACAGAACGGTCCGTAGATTGATCTACGGACCGTAGTCCATATCCGTGGTTTCACACTTGGTGAAATTATCAAGGGCATCAACCCACGAACCCAATCTACTGTCCGTAGATTGATCTATGGTCGGTAGATTGATCTATGGTCCGTAGATTGATCTACGGTCCGTAGACGGGGTATCGTGGATGCGATCTGTGCTAGGTTTCAGCCATTCTCTATTTTGAATTTCACATCTTAGACTATTTTCAACAATATCCTAGTCTAACCATGCATTTCAATGTTGGAGCATGCTAGTTTGTCATTCTCGGGATTCCGATTAATCATTTTAACAAGTATTTAAGACAAACTTTGAAACCCTAAGTCGAAACTTACATTTAGACTTATAATCACATACAACAAGGCAACACAATCATTATCTATCGTTCCAAGGGGATTGTAACTTCCAATTTTATCATGCAATTTCATCTAATAATTACCCAAGGCTTGACCTAACTCCCGACTTTCTATATTCAATCTATGAACCAAAATTCAAAGTGAGGGGAAAGTCTATTACCTTACAAGCAACGAGGAGTGGGGTGATTGCGTGACGATACTAAGTTTTGCGAGACAAAAGAATCACCTCTTCATTACTAACCCAACACTGGACCCTTTTGTGGAATATGGAATGAGTTGTATTTGGAATGGAAAAGAATTTTGGAAATTATAGAGGAATGGAAGGTATGCTTTTATGGGGGAGTTATGGAGTGATTTAGGGAGGTTATGGAATGATTGAAACGGTTGGAGAGTGAATGGAGGGAAGTGGAAATGATTTGAACTTAGGGGGGTTTTAAATAAGGGGATCCGGGTCGGGTCAGACAGAATTGGGGTTTGGACCCATGAGACCACGTCTACGGTCTGTGAGTCGATCTACCGTCCGTAGATTAGGATCGTAGATCACACTTATACTTGGAAAGGTTTAGGGGCTTACCTGGGATCTACGGACACCATCCATGGTCCGTGGATGAATCGACGGACCGTCGATGGGGTCCGTAGACCTCTGCACCAGACCTTTTTCTGCAGATTGCTGGTAGTGTACCTGCACATGTAGCAACCATTAGGCTATTCTTTTTACATTTTCTAGACACTTTTTATACACGGACCGGACCCTATGCTAATTCTAGCCAACACCTATCTAAATTAATACAGAGAATTGCTAGATGGAAAACAAAAACCTATCGTTGGCTAGATTGTACATCTTGGGTTGCCTCCCAAGCAGCGCTTGATTTAAAGTCGCAGCACGACGCAGCCTCTTGATTACTCAGACTTCATCAAGATGATAAGCCTCCACAACCTCTTGCACACTTTCTGCGTTTCCCAAATAGATCTTGATCCTTTGCCCGTTAACCATGAACCTTGTTCCGTCACTGTTCTCAAGCTCAACTGCTCCATGGGGAAGCACTTTTGTGAGCAAAAATGGTCCGGTCCATTTGGATTTGAGTTTGCTCGGAAACAAGCGCAACCTAGAGTTGAATAGAAGCACAAAATCACCCACAACAAATTCTTGCTTTTTGATTCTTTGATCATGATACCTCTTCATCTTCTCTTTGTACAAGACTGAACTTTCATAAGCATTTAGGCGAAACTCATCAAGCATATTCAAGTCATTCATTCTTTGATTAGATGTGGCGCCCCAATCCAAATTTAGCTTATTCATTGCCCACAACGCCTTATGCTCTAGCTCTACCGGTAAATGGCAAGATTTCCCATATACTAGTTGGTAAGGAGACATACCTATGGGAGTCTTGTATGCGGTGCGATAGGCCCACAGAGCATCATCAAACTTTCTTGACCAATCCATTATATTAGCATTCACAGTCTTCACCAAAATCTGTTTGATCTCTCTGTTAGACACTTCAACTTGCCCACTAGTCTACGGATGGTAGGGAGTGGCTACATTGTGGCGGACACCATATTTCTCAAGTAGCGCCTTGAACAACCTATTACAAAAGTGGGAACCTCCATCGCTAATAATAGCCTTCGGTGTACCAAATTTGGAGAAGATATTCTTTTTCAAGAATGCGGTGACACTTTTACCTTCATTGTTGGAGAGCGCAACTGCTTCCACCCACTTTGATACATAATCAACCGCAACAAGAATATAATTCATCCCATGTGAATTCACAAATGGACCCATAAAATCAATGCCCCATACATCAAACAACTCTATCACCAATATAGGATTCATAGGAAGCTCTTCCCTCTTCGAAATCCCTCCTTCTCTCTGGCAACAATCACAAGACTCGGAAAAATCATGAGCATCTTGGTGGATAGTAGGCCAGTAATACCCACACTGCATAATTTTATGTGCAGTTCGAATACCACTATGGTGCCCACAAACAGGCGATGAATGACATGCTTCAAGTACACTCAACATCTCAATCTCGGGCACACAGCGACGAATAATCCCATCAGCACAACTATGATACAAGTAAGGCTCATCCCAAAAGAATTTCTTCACATCATACATAAAATTTTTCCTATGGTGAAAAGACAAATCCGCGGGCACAATATCACTTGCCAAATAATTAGCAAAGTCTGCGAACCAAGGAATCAAATCATGAGAAGCAGCCAATACTTGTTCATCTGGAAAAGCATCATTAATTTCAGCCCCATCACCAAGCTTTAGCATAGCCTCTTCCGCTAATCTGGACAAGTGATCGGCAACTTGGTTTTCGGTCCCCTTTGTATCTTTAACCACAAAATCAAACTGTTGCAGCAATAATACCCATCTAATCAACCTTGGCTTTGCATCCTTCTTTGCCATCAAATACCTCAATGCAGAATGGTCAGTATGCACTATGACCTTGGTACCAAGCAAGTAGGATCAAAATTTCTCAGATGCGAAAACTACCGCAAGGAGCTCTTGTTCAGTCACATTATAATTCTTCTGGGATACATTTAGAGCCTTGCTAGCATAGTAAATAGGGTGAAGAATTTTCTCTCGCCTCTGTCCCAATACTACACCAAGCGCCACTCCACTCGCATCGCACATTACCTCAAATGGTTGTCCCCAATCCGGTGAAATAATGATAGGTGCAGTAACCAATTTCTCCTTCAACTATCCAAATGCTCTAAGACAAGCATCATCAAAATAAAACTTACACTCCTTCTCGAGCAGTTTGCACAAAGGATGTTCAATTTTTGAGAAATCTTTGATGAATCTCCTATAAAAACCTGCATGCCCAAGAAATATCCTCACATCATTTACAGAGAGAGGTGGGGGAAGTTTTTCTATTACTTCAACTTTTGCTTTATCTACCTCAATGCCCTTTTCAGAAATTCGATGACCTAGAACTATCCCTTCTTTCACCATAAAGTGGCACTTCTCCCAATTCAGCACCATGTTGCAATATTCACACCTTTTAAGTACTTCGGCCAAATGATTTAGACATCTATCAAAAGAGTCACCTACCACAGAGAAATCATCCATAAATACCTCAATAGTGTCCTCCACCATATCAGAGAATATTGACATCATACAACATTGGAAGGTCGCTGGAGCATTGCACAACCCAAAGGGCATCCGTTTGAAGGCGAAAGTCCCATGAGGGCAGGTGAAGGTGTTCTTCTCTTGGTCCTCCAGAGCTATAGAAATCTGATTGTAGCCCTAATAACCATCAAGAAAACAATACCAACCCTTTGCAGCAAGTCTATCCAACATCTGATCCATGAACGACATAGGAAAATGGCCTTTTTCTGTCCAAGCATTTAGCTTGCGGTAGTCCATGCATACTCTCCATCCGGTTACAGGCCGCATCATAACAAGCTCGTTTCTCTCATTAGTAACCACAGTAATCCCACCTTTCTTGGGCACACATTGAACAGGGCATACCCAACTATTATCTGCAATGGGGTAGATAACTTCAACATCCAACCACTTGATGATTTCTTTTGTAACTACC
The DNA here is from genome assembly GCA_029582685.1 of Solanum piurae. Classification (NCBI taxonomy): domain Eukaryota; kingdom Viridiplantae; phylum Streptophyta; class Magnoliopsida; order Solanales; family Solanaceae; genus Solanum; species Solanum piurae. Next base: position 5,962 of record JAJOOO010009065.1, read on the forward strand.
TCTTGCATAGGTGGATTTAATCTTCTTTGGTGCTCAATACTAGGTTTGTGATCTGGCATGAGTTGGATTTTGTGGGAACAAATACCGGGAGGAATCCCAATAATATCCGCAATAGTCCACCCAATAGCTCTCTTGAACCTCTTTAACACAGTTACCAAGCACTCTACTTGTCTTGCATTTAGATCTGCCGCAATGATGACCGGTAAAGTGTTATCTCTGCCTAAGAATACATACCTCAAATGTGGTGGTAGAGCCTTAAGCTCTACTTTCGGTGCCTCCACAATAGATGGTCTCACTGGTGGAGAAAGAGTTAAAAAATTAGTTAAGAGATCTTCTTGATAAGGGTTTCATCCGACCTAGTGTCTCACTTTGGGGCGCTCCGGTCTTATCTGTGAGGAACAAAGATGGTTCCCTTAGAATGTGTCGATAATCGCCAATTGAACAAGGTAACCATAAAGAACAAGTATCCCCTCTCGAGAATTGATGATCTATTCAACCAACTTCACGGTGCCACTTGATTTTCTATGATATACCTCATATCTAACTATCATACGTTTAAAGTAAGAGAAAGTGACATCCCAAAAACAGCATTCAGGACCCATTATTGTCATTATGAATTCCTTGTGATGTCTTTTGGCTTGACCACTGCTCCTGCATCATTCATGGATATTATGAACAGAGTGGTTGAGTCGTATCTTGAAGTTTTTATTATCATATTTATTGATGACATACCGATTTATTCAAGGAATGAGGAGGATCATGCTAGTCATCTCAGAATAGTCTCCCAAACCCTCAAAGATTGAGAGTTTACTGCAAGATTTTGTAAGTATGAGTTTTGGCTTGAATCCATGGTATTCTTAGGCCACAATATATCTGGTGAAGGGATTCGAGTTGACACTCAAAAGATTGAAGTAGTGTAGAACTAGCCAAGACCCACATCTCCAACTGACATAAGGAGTTTCTTAGGGTTGGTTGGTTCATCGATGAGTTTTCATCAATTTTGTCCCTATTGACTAAGTTGACTCAGAAAACAGCTAAGTTTCAATGGTCTAAAATTTGTGAGAAAAGCTTTCAGGAATTGAAAACTAGGTTGATTACTGCTCTAGTTTTGACCCTACCAGAGGGTACAAAAGGCTTTATTTTTTATTGTGATGTATCTAGAGTTGGACTTGGTTGTGTATTAATGCAAAATTGTAAGGTTAGAGCCTATGCCTTTAGAAAACTTAAGATTCATGAGAAGAATTACCGAATCATTATTTTGAGTTGGCAGCAGTAGTGTTTTCCCTCAGTATATGGTGTCACTATTTCTATAGTATTCATGTGGATGTGTTCACCAACCACAAGAGTCTCCAGTATGTTTTCATTCAGAAAGAGCTTAATCTTAGACAAAGAAGGTGGTTAGATTTTTTCAAGTATTACGACATGAGTATCCTCTATGACCAAGGTAAGGCTAACATTTTTGTTGATGCTTTGAGGAGGTTGTCCATATGAGTACACATGTTGAGGAAAGCAAGAAATAATTTGCTTAGGAAGTTCATAGACATTCCCGTTTATTAGTCTGTCTTAGATTTTAGTGAAGGTGGAGTTGTTGTAATGAATGGGGTTGAATCATCACTTGTGTTTAAAGTGAGGAGAAACTAGATAAAGATCCTTTTTTACTTAAACTAAAGGCAAATGTTCATAAGAAGAAGGTTATGGCTTTTGACCAAGGGGGAGATGGTGTATTGATATATCAAGGTAGATTGTGTGTACCAAAGGTGGACAAGCTCCTAGAGAGGATCATGGCAGAAGCTTATAGTTCTAGATACTCGATCCATCCTAGTTTCACAAAGATGTACCATGACTTGAGAGAAGTCTATTAGTGGAATAGTATGAAGAGGTGTATTGAGATTTCATTGCTAAGTTCCCTAATTGCCAATAGGTCAAGGTAGAACACCAAAGGCTCGATGGTGTGGCTCAGAACATAGCTCCTTTGAAATGGATGTGGGAGATGATTAATATAGAATTTATTACTAGCTCTTTCGAAATGGAAGTGGAAGATGATTAATATAGTCTTTATTACTGTCTTATCCTGATCTCACATGAAACATGATTAGATTTGGGTGATTGTATATCGGATGACTAAATCAAAAAAAATCTTGTTGGTGAAGACCACAAATTCAGTAGAAGATTATGCAAGATTGTACATTCAAGAGAGTTCTACTTCATGGAGTTCCTCTGTCTATAATCTCAGATAGGGGTGCAAAGTTCACCACTATGTTTTTGAAGTCTTTCCAGAAAGGTTTGGGTTCAAAGGTTAACCTAAGTAGTTCTTTTTATTCTTAGACGGATGGCCAAGGAGAGTGTAACACCTCGGACTTTGAAAGAACTAACTAGAAGTTCATACAAATTAACCGTCAATTTTTAGTTAGCTTGACTACGTTTTTCTCACATAAGTTAATGGTCTAATCAGACACTAAGTTAATTTTCATGTTCCTAAATGCTTAGAGTTTGAGAGAAGGGTTTCAAGAGGAGAAAAAGGCATGGTTTCAAGCGTTATTTATAGAACTGATGAATTCATCCAAGAACATTGTTCTCTCTATGTATGTAATATTTTCATAGTGTAGGAGTCGTTCATCCTCACACCACACCTATAATTCATCCATGAAATAATTTATTAAGATAATTCTTGCGTAATTCTTGGTTTTTACTTCATTATTTAACAATGATGGTTTTGAGTTTCTTGAGTTGAGGATCTTGAGTGTGAATTGTAAATCTTAATACGGTTTATGTGAAATTTAGATGAATTCATGTTGGTTTTGTGAATCAAAAAGTGTTTGGAAGAAATCATTCAATTCTAGATGAGTTAGGACCTGAAACTTAAAAGGAAAATTTATCAAAAAATTTGGGCAGGGGTGTGGGGGCAGCGTGCTAGCACTCACAAGGACTACTGGTCAATAGTTTGGGGCCTGGCGCGGTGCGCCCCAAACTCTGGCCAATAATTCAGGGCCTGGGCCCTGTGCCAGTAGGTGCGCCAGTGTTGCCTAGTCCTTTCCTTTTCCGTCTTTCATTCCGTATAAGCTCTTTCGAATCGTGTCTACGTTCTCTTCTTAATAAGAACTCTTAAAGTCTCAGTAATCCTTGAGAGATCCTACATGTCCTAATCACATGTCTTAATTTACATTTCAAATTTAAGTAAAGTTAAGAGGAAAGTTCAAGAGGTCCTTTTGAGTGTTTCGAGAATTCTCTTGCAATTGATTATAATTTTGAACTAAGTCTTGAGGAACTAAGTATAAGAATGAAATTAGTTTTATTTCATCTTTAAAAAATGAGTATAAGGGAACTAAGTATTCCAATGTGTAACACTATTACATTTTAAAAGAGAGAAACATCGATTTCTAAATAAGTTATTTGTTCGGAGATGTTTTCAGAGTATTACCTCCTTTAAGAGGATATTTTGAGTAATTACCTCAAATTGAGAAATATTTATGTCTTATACATTTGATCATGAGTTTATATTATTGGAAATAGTATTGAGCACCGATATGGGGATGAGTTCAGATAACTCACATTTCTCATGCACCATGTAGCAAAAATGGGTAAAGGGTCGTACTCTTTAGATGATTCCTTATTACTTTTAAGCATAACTTTTATATCTACTATTTTAAAAGCTTTAAATATTGTATATATTAGTATTTATTTCATATTGGAGTTGAGTTGAGGTGAGTATTGTCTTCCCTTGTTATCATTTCAGTTATATATCTATGTCTCAGTTTTTCCTTACATGCCCGTACATAGATGTATTGATGTCATGCGAACTACATCTTCTTATGATGTAGATACATGTGTTTAGGGTCATCAACCGGCGCTCTGTTGATACAATTTTCACTCCAGCTAGCTTTGGTGAGCCTCCTTACTTTCCGGAGGGCTTGACACTATTATTTCTGTTTTGGTAAGTTATCGAGGGTCCTGTCGTGATAACTATTGTAGTATTTAGTGGCTTCATACATAGTTAGATGTTGAGGAGTCTCCCACTATTTCCATTTGTTTATGTTTTGAGACTTGTAATCATTTACTAATGATTATTTAAGTATTTCAAGACATTTATTGAGTTAAGTTGTTGTTGAGACTTTATGAGTTAATATATGCATTTAGAATTCAAAAATCCCATTTTAGCTTGAGTAAGTCTTCTGTTAAGTAATCAACCAGGCCAAGGGTTCGCTTGGGGACCGGGAATGGTTCTCGAGTGGCGGCCACGTCCAGGGTGTAGGCTTAGGGTGTGAGAAACTTGGTATCATAGTACATAGTTTAAGCGTACTAGAGTGTATATGAATTCGTGTTTGTAGGGTCCTGGTTATTAGTGTTAATCGCGCCACAATGATAATTAGGAGGCTACAACATTTAGGAAACATTTCTCTTCGTTCTTACTCCTTTTCGTGCGATATAGTTCAATTCTATGAAAGTTTCTTCTAACTCGTGCTTACACATATTTTTTTTCAGATCATGCCTCTATAAAGAACTATTCGAGAATGTCCTGCTAGGGGAAATGTGAATCCTCAAAGTCAAGAAGCTCTCAATGCACCAGAAGTGCAACCAATTCAGGAAAATGTCACCAATGTTGAATTTAGGAATGCCATTCAGATACTAACTCAGGTTGTGGAAAATTAGGCTGGTCAACAAAGAGGGGTTCGTCAGTATGTGGCTTATACATCCTGTGTCCTTGAATTTTTTAGTTTAATTCAAGACCAGGAAAACAAGTTATATAGATGCCCAAGGCCAAGAAAATGCCTAGACTACAACTGATAAAATTGGGTTCAACTATGCTCTTAACCCAAAAGGAGGTGGAGCCTTAACCCGGCACAAAAAGGGACCTGTAGGATAGTGGGCTTAGTTGACCAACATAGGTTGTTAACAAAAAAATAAAAGTACCCTAAAACGGTTGAGGGGTATCAAGAAGATGCATTGGCTAATAACATATCCATCGCCCTTCCTCGGTCCGTCCCCTTGAAAAATCCCTCTCTGCTTTATTAAACTCTTCTCTTAGGTGAGAGCTCACTCAGTTCCTTTTCAAACTTTCGCAAAGCTCTCCTATCCTTAGAATGAGTTGGTTTTGAATGAAAGTAGGTTTCATCCTTACTTTCATCATGGACAGGTATGACAAAAAAAGAAATACCTTCGCTCGGTTGGCTTTCTTACGCTGATGAATGCCTCTTTTCTCTTCCATGAAGTCTACAACAAACAAGTGGGAGAGGCAGGATTCACACCTACGTAGGAAAACGTCAACAAATTTATAGTCTGCCATTTTTGACCAATCAGCGAATCTCCCCTTTTCGGGCCGAGCATCCCCTTAATAGGATACTACACAAATCATTTAGATCTATTTCAGTTGCCAATTAAATGGAATATAGGAGATTATCCATCTAAGTGGTTAATGCGACGATTCAATTCTATGGATAAAATGAAGAAACTCTTATAAAAAGCCTGTATAGGATACAAGATCCAAAAGAATGCATTGGATGGATTCCCGGACATTGAGAAGGAAGGACTTTTTCAGAGGCAAAAGGCCATGGGGAGATACCGTGTGTGATTCGGGGAACCGTATCCAAGCTCCATGGTTAGTTTGTGAATCCCCTAGAGTTCACAGGATCGAGCATCAATGAGGATCCATAAAACTGTGGAAGAACTCCAGAAGTCGTTTGAAGTTATTTGTGTTCCCAATGCAGTGTGGAGTTCGCTTTATACCAACTCATCGGTGTTGCTAGGATTTAGTACCACTAATAGAAGAAGAGTAGGGTACAAGGGACACTACTTTTGAGTTGGGATGCATTTGAAGATGCTTTCTTGGGGCACTTCTTTCCCTCATAATCTAAGGAAAGCAAGGGTAAGGGAATTTTTGAATATGAAATAGGTCCATCATGGTGAACGTTGATATTATTCTACGTTTGGACTATCTCATGCATGTTATCCCTCAATTGATTATAGAACTCGAGTAGTCCAATTTCAGTTTCCTAATGATCCAATTTTAGAGAGGAGGAGTAGTTCAGTAGTGCCTAAGGGTCGTTTCATTTTATACCTTAAGGCCAGAAAGTTAGTCTCTAAGTGGTGAATCTATCACTTATTCTGAGTTAATAACTTTAGTGTTGAGACACCGCTTATTCAGTCAGTTCCAGTGGTGAGTGGGTGTTCATAGGTCTTTCAAGATTATCTTCCCGGAGTCCTTACTAAGAGAGAAATAGACTTTGAAAAAGACATTCTTCCTTATACTCAACCTATCTTTATTCCGCCATATATAATGTCTCTAGCTGAGTTAAAAAAGTTAAAAGAGCAGTTGAAAGATCTTCTTGATAAGGGTTTCATTTAACCTAGTGTCTCACCTTGGGGCGCTCCGGTCTAATCTTTAAAGAAAAAAGATGGTTACCTTAGAATGTGTATTGATTACCGTCAATTGAACAATCTCACCATAAAGAATAATTATCCCCTTCCGAGAATTGATGATCTTTTCGACCAGCTTTAGGGTACCACTTGCTTCTTTCAGATATACCTCAGATCTGGCTATCATCAGTTAAAAGTAAGAGAAAATGACATCCCCAAGACATCATCCAGGACCCGTTATAGTAATTTTGAGTTCTTTGTTATGTCTTTTGGTTTGAACAATGCTCATGCAGTGTTCACAGATTCGAGGAATAAGGAGGATCATACTAGTCATCTCAGAGTAGTCCTCCAGACTCTCATAGATCAAGAAATGTATGCTAAATTTTCTAAGTGTGAGTTTTGGCTTGAGTCTGTGGCGTTCTTAGGCCACATTGTATCTGCTAAAAGGATTCGAGTTGACACTCAAAAGATTGAAGCAGTGCAACCTAGACCCACATCTCCAACTGATATAAGGAGCGTCTTGGGAATTGATGGATATTATAGAAGGTTCTCGAGGGATTTTCATCTATTTCGTCCCCGTTGACTAAGTTGACTCAGAAAATAGCTAAGTTTCAATAGTTTAAAGCTTGCGAGAAAAACTTTCAAGAATTGAAAACTTGGTTGACTACTGCTCCAGTGTTGACCCTACCAGAGGGTACTGATTGAATAACGCTATCAAAGACACTTATTCCAGTTCTAAGCATCAACGATCGTTAGTCAGTATATAACCAAACTAAATGAGTTGGGGTCAAATCCCACAGGGAGTGGTATGTATTTAAGAATCAAGAGAAAAGTGCGGACATGTTCAAATCAGCCATAGGAATAGACATTATCGAATAAAGACATAATTCAAATCAGGGGGTGACAAGAATGCCAAATAAAGTGGGTTTTGGTTTTAATTATCAACTACAGTAGCAGCGAAACAATACGAAAATTACAATAATGAGAGGGTTCTTGGGATGCGATTCAATTATAGGCTAATATAGACAAATGGGTAATTGCAACTGTTAGGAAATAGCTATAAATTAGTGAATAAGCTAGACTTTATAGGAGGTAAACTTCCTCTCGAACAATTTACCCCGAATCAGATCAATTTCTCTCAAACATCGACAAGCATGCAAATAAGAACAACCTACACTTTAGTCCATTCACTCTTTCGAGCTGAATGTGTGGAAAAAGGTTTAGGATTCACTCTCTCGAGATGAACCCATGAAAACCTAATACCCACAGACCATCAATCAATAATCTTGGTTTTAAAATCTCTCTCTCGAGCAAGCAAAAAACACAAAGGTAGAACTGCATTTGCAACTACAATTCTTTAAATTAAACCATAATTAATGATTGAAATCACTTCTAAACAGAATTTAAACTAACAATTAGCAATACCCATAAGCTAAATCTGCCCATCATCACATACTCACACCCCAAGAATTGGGGTTTTAGTTAGACATCATAAAAAGATAAAAATCGTTCCTTAAGTGAGTTTCCATCAACTGGGTAAGATTAATTTCGTCTTTACAAAGGTCCAAATTGAAGAATCTCAAAGACCCACTTCCAATTTGTCAAAAGTGAAAAAAACTCAATTCTTCAAAGCTAAGAAAAACTTGTGTCTTCGTTCCAAAAACTCTCAAACAATAATATTACTCTGTAAAATATTATAAAATTCCATCCTAAACTAAATGTTCAAAAACATATTTATAGTTGCTAAAAATGTGTTGCGAAGAGCCATTCGGTGCAGTAAGTCGGGCTCACCGATCCACTCGGTGATGCACCCTTTAGAAAATTTTATCGCCTTTCTGTCATGGCCTTCAGCATCCCCAAGTTCGGTAACTTTGGGCGATCCAACACTACATCGCGGGACTACTCGGTGATCCGCCGACTACTTCTTTCTCTCGCCGACTTGATTTTCTCCGTTAGATCTTTGCACACTGGAACTTTAGGCGGTCCAAAAGTCCTTCGGCGACTCACCAAGTAGACTAGGCGATCACCAGGCTTCCTTTTCTTCACTCTTTCAGCTTACTTCGTTCCTTTTTTAAAATTAATGTCCTTGCACTGTTCCACAATCCCTATACCTGGAAATCAAGGGTTTTACATCAGTTATTGGCACAAAACAAGCATTTGAGGACACTAAATCATTATAAATAAAGCCCTAAATGAGTACAAATCTCGGACTCATCAACACCCCAAACTTAAACTTTTGCTTGTCCTCAAGTAAAACTCAAGTTCAACAGTTCAATAAGGATGTCTCAAACAGTGTTACACAAGACTCAATCATTAATGCACACAACAAGGCTCAACTTACTCATGCAAGGATCAATTGTGTACTCAAAGATTCAAGTTGTTTGTGACTCACTACTATCAAAGATTGTCAAGTTCACAATACTTTCTTCAAATGCAAGTTCAAGCTCAACAAAGGTACTCAAATGCCCTCATACAAAGAATGATTCCATATTCACACAATTGTTCAACAAGTTATAGCTCCGGAATCACAACAACTCTCACCCTCACATAGATGAACAGATGCATGACTCATTTTAATCTGAGGAACATAAGCCAAAAATTTATTTTACCTTTTTAATATACATTTATCAAGAGCATGCATAACACAAGGAGACCATGCAACTCATTTTCACATAAGACTCCAAAATGCAACAAGTTACTAGGAACACTTAGTCACAAGCTTGAATAAGAGTAGAAGGAAAGTGACAAGGATATCAAAACTCTCCACAACCTACTATTAATCATACCATCCCCCACTTAAGGGTAAACCCAACTAAGTTTAACATGAAAACAATCATAAGAACTAAAACTTACCGGTACTTTCATCCGGATTAGCTTAAAGAGCATAGAAGCGATTCTTCTTTGGAGCCTCTAGATCGGGGCCACTAGGACGGGCTTGTTTGGCCTCCCTTCCTCTAGCCGTAAGAGTAGGACAATCTTTCACCTTGTGATCACTCTTCCCATAAACATAGCACCCATTTGTACCGGCTAGGAACTTCCCATAGTGTCTCTTCCCACAATTGGTGCAAGTAGATTTAGAAAATTGAGATCAACCACCTTTCTCTTGATTGACCTTGGGAGCATTTGAAGACTCTTGATTTGGAGCTCCTTTCTTAAACCTAGGTTGTCCTTGCTCATTTGTCCTAGACCTCTTCATCCCTCTATTATTCCTATCAAGTTTGGAATCCTCAATAGATTGAGCATATACCATAAGTCTAGAAAGGTTCATATCACCATGAAGCATTGCCGTACGACACTCTTCCTTCACAAGATCGGATACACCGGTCACAAACCTACTCATCTCATATCTAGGGTTAGACACTAAAGATAGAGCATACTTAGGCAATAGCGTGAACTTCAAGGAATACTCCTCCACACTCAAATTACCTTTCCTAAGGTTTATAAGCTCTTCAATCTTGCCCTCCCTCTTCTCATGGGGAAAGTACCTACCAAGGAAAGCCTCCTTAAACTCTTCCCATTCTATGGGGCCCTCTTCTATAGCCCTATTACTTTTCCATTAGGTGTACCCCACTTGGTCAACCTCTTTCAATTGATAGGAAGTCAACTCCGCTTTCTTCCTAGAAGATACCCCCATAGCATGAACTATCTTATACATCTCATTCAAGAATTCTTGGGGATCCTCTCCCGCTCTAGAACCAAGAAAGATAGGAGGATTCATCCTCACAAAGTCTCTCAACCTTGAAGCAACGGTACTCTCATTAGCCAAAGTTAGGAAGGCTAACATAATCTCCTCATTGGTCATGGCCGGGATTTCAACCGGAACTTGATTTACTTGATTGCCTATTGGAACTTGGTCACCTTGATTGCCTTGGGGAGGAAGTCCCTCATCCACATGCTTTTTTTCCGCCCTCCTCGGGTTACCTCTTGTATTCATCTCCTATAAACACAAGAGAAATATTAGGAAAAGGACACTTATCAATCTACACTCTAAGGCACGACTTCAAGAATAGTGAAAGAAGTGTAACTTCTAATGTCCTATAGCCTCTCGCTCATACATGTGTCGCGACTCACACCGATAAACAAGACTCTACTAGACGTGGCTTGTGAGAAATCAACCCTAAAAACCATTTTCAAAAATCTTGTGCTCTGATACCATGTTTTTCACGACCCGAGAACACCCCAAGTCGCGACATGGCATACAAGACCCCAAAAGGTCTCATACAAGCCACACAACATTCATAACATTCGATACATAGAAATAGTGCGGAATTTATAACTTTATAAAACAAACATTTATAGAAATCTTTCATAAAAACAATGCAGCGGAATACTAAGTCTCAACATAGCCATCTTAGACAAACTTTAGCAACATAGGTCACGACTTTTTACAATCGAAAAGTTAGACTAAAGCCTCAAAACATAAAGGAACTAGAAACAATAGAAGTCTTTGTCCTCGACATATGAGGACATACCAAGATAGGTCTTGAGAGAACTCAAATCCCAAGCTTCACTAGAAATGCTATCACTTGCTGGAACCTACACTTTGTAGAAAATAGAAAAAATATGGATTAGCACACACATACGTACTAAGTATGATGACGATGCAAAAAATGCTTCAAACGGACATTTTGGTTTAGAAACCATGCATATGCTTTTTTTGAGTAATATTACAAGTTAAAAGCATAAAAGCATAGAATACATCATAACCAACGTATAAGACCCTTTTTCACATTTAGACTTCACCTTCAGTAATCCTCAATGCTGTACTAGGTGAAATTCTTGAAAGGCGTCCCATACCACCCTCCATGATAAGTACCACATCAAGACTACCCAAGATTGACTTACCATTCTTCATGCTTCACATTACAAGTATCATGCTCATTTAGTACCAACAGACAACACATAAGCATATTCGTCAAATAAGACATTTCATCATATTAGGTACTATCTAAATTACCCTAAGACTCACCTAAGTAAGACTTGAAGTGGCCGTCCATACAACCTCTTCATACACACCTAGGAAATCCTCAAGGCTTCAATAGACAAGAACCTCTACATTTCAACATACATACTAAGTAACTCATTTAATTAGCTATAAGCTACACATTTATCACTTCATATAACCTTATGTAAACATTCTTCTTTAGTTCATTTAAAGGACTTTCATTCAATAGTCTTGAAGACTTAGAGAGCTCACGATAGCACTCTTGAAGCCTACTCATGCCGTTTATGGATAGAATCCCTACTACCCATACATTGTAGAATTTCTCAAGGAACAACAATGCACATCTCACGTAATGGGAATAGGCATTAACCGACATAGACCATGATAGCTAAGTCATGGAATCCGGTATCATAAGACCCCACACCGAAGAAGGGTGTTCTACTTGCCAAGGGTAGAACTAGTACACATCCTATGTAGGCACATAGTTTAAGGGATATCCAAATATGTTCATTGGACTCTAGCCTAACCATTGGGAAGAGCCACCATCTTAACGATATCCACTCGGTGCTTAACCTTGGTTCCCATAGTGTAGTTCATTTCATTAACATTTTTACACCTGAGAGGGTGCCCTTTAGGCCTACTGAATCAAGGTACATTATAAGGATAGCTCATTAAATCACCATGGAAGGGTGCCTTAGGCTTACTGATTCAATGTGAAAGGGTGTTTCAAGCCTACCGGTCCAAGGTTCATCATTTCACACATGAAAAGGGCTACCAACTTTAGGTCTACCAATTTCATGGCTTATCAATTTTTATGTTTGGAAGGGTGCCTTAGGCCTACCGATCCAGGATACATTCATAGTTCAAGAAGAGAATGCCTAATAACCTACCAATTCAAGACATACTATATATAGAAGACAACTCTTCACATTGCATCATTTTCATTCATGAGTGTCGAATTGAGAATTATCCATTCAATACCAACACAAGTACATTCTATATAAGATCACAATTCATTGAATTCACATTCATACAATTAGCAATTAAGCATCTCCACCAAAACTGGATCACACATTAATAGATCACAATTCTATATCAACATAAATCCATATCAACCCATAGACACAAGATACTACAAGAGATAAGACAATTGACATAATTCCATAACCAATTCATCATCAACATAAACAATTCAACATGATCTTACCCACATCTTACCTTTCAAGGCAATGATCTTTATAGCACCAACACATCAATAATTCATCACAATAAGACATAATTAATGACATGAATTCATAAACTAACATCATATAAACACATACAATTCATTATACTCCAATAATCAACCAATTCCCAATCAATGTCCATAAACAAGATATTTGGGGAAAACATGGGTTCTTGAAGGAATTCAATATAAATTCACCTTTAAATACTTAATTAAACATCAATTCATCATTATAATGACTTTAAAAATGTTTAACCAATGAACCGATGCTTAGATTAGAAAGTAGGATTGTTTATCATTGAAAGACTTTGAAAACCCTTTTGATTTGACTCCTTGAATGGAAGATTAATCAAGGATCAAGGATCACCATACCTTATACTTGAAGAAACCCACGAAATTAAAGTGAAATATCCTTGAAATCCCAACCCTATCTTGATCTTCACATTGAGCTCCAATGGAGTTTCTAGAGAGAACCTTTTTGGGAGGGAGAGATTTTGATTTGGGGTTTTTGAAGTAATGACTCTAAAATACTATTTTATTCCAAACATACTCTTAAAATATGTTAAAACACCTAAAATAACCTTCCATGTATTAATTAGGACTTGGGGTGAATTTACCAATTCACCCCTCACTTGGCCGAGCTTGCACCAACAAAACAGTTCCAAACCACGACCACCATCCACGAACCGTGGATGGGGTGACGAGCCATACTGGCTGTCCGTGGTTTTGGTCAGAGAGTGATCATTTTGTGTCCTAACCTTCGGAGTCCATCCACAAACCGTGGATAGACCTATGGGGCATGAACCCCATTTGTAGGTCACCACCTTTAGGTGAACTCTCTGGATTGAAGGGGCCTTGGGGGTTAGGCTTGGGGTCCTTCTCAAGGACCCTTAGGGTGGTCCTTGGGGAGTCATACCTTGACGTTTAACCCCTAATACCTCATCCTTGACTCGGGACAACATCAAGCACCATCAAACTCAAGATGAACACAAACTGACACACATTAGCCTCTAGTTTCACTAGTTCGTTTTTAGGGTCGTTACATAAAGTTAGACAACATAAGTCATAAGCATAATCAATGCACATAATAGATCATTTCAACATAAAAGGAATACTTCTTGAACTTACCTTAATTCAACCTTACTCATCATAGAAGGCAACTCAAGCAACAATCCTAGCTCATCACTATCATACTTATCTTAGCTTTATCTTTTACAGACATGATTATTCGCCTCTTTCCTTACTTAAATGGATCGTGGGTTGTCGCCTCTTGAACAACTTATGGGATCATGGGTACTTGCTTCGATGCCCAACATCATGTGACACGGGTACTAGCCTCCAAGGCTTTTCTATGAGGATCATGGATAATCGCCTCCATGTCCAATCATCATTCCAGGAATATGGGAAATCACCATCAAGGAATAAGGGTAATCGCCTATTATTCAATTCTAAGGAATATGGGTAATCGCATCATATCTTTCTCATTTAGAGGTCACGGGTAATCGCCTCTAGCCTCATCAATTTCTTAGTCTTTTAGCTTAGATTCATAGTAGGTGAGAAATCTTTTCAACCTCGAATTATCAATGTGAGAAAGCCTTTCACATCAAAAATCATCAATTCATACATAAGCTTCACTCTCAAAGCAATATTTATCATAATAATCATATATGCTTAAATCTCAAAGCAATTAATATTGTACCTCATTTATCCTATAAGAATACACCTAAATCCCCAAATTCTCCTTTCATGGATCAAAACCCATTTACATCAATTTCACGTTAGAAACATGGGTTAAGCATGGGTACATGTAAATTCATCCTAAAAATATGCAATCCTATAAATTCATGCATAAACAATCATAACCCAATCAATTGGATCAACATTCATCAAGACCCACAACTTAAGAAGAAAACCCTAACCCAAATTGGGGAATTTCTACTTTTCAATTGGGGAATCTTAGGGGTCCATGGATGAAAATCCATCATACCTTACTATCAAAGCCCACAAATGCTTGAGGAATGGAGACTTGACCTTGACCCTAGCTTCAACTCTTTCTTCTTCTTCAAGTTCTAGAGAGAGAAATATTTTAAGAGGAAGAACTTTGAGTTTTGAGAGAATGACTTGAATGGGTGAGTTTTGGGGTTAAAATCACTTATATAGGGGTCCTAGGCTTGAGTAAAACGACATAGCTTTGATTCAATATCTGGAAAAGACACATATGCTCCTAAACTTTCAGTTGATTGAACCACTTCAAGCTAGGCTCCACGAGCCGTGGATCCAACCGTGGTCCATGACCAATGGCTTGGCAAACCACCCTTAAACTCATCTTCCCCCAAGAACCTTCCCACAGTCCATCAAGGCCTTCACGAGCCATCAAGTGGCTTATGAGAGGGTCTCTCTTTTAAGTAGTTTTGGAGGACTCACTGCCTAGCCCTTCACGGGCACCACCACGGGCCGTGGTGCCCTTCACGGTCCGTGTGGACCTTCATGGAGGGTGCGAAGAGTCAAATCAAGGTTTGTGACCTCTCTCTTGGTCCCTTGCTTAGAGTACTAAATTCTGAGGTGTTACGTTATCTCTCCCTCGAGAACATTTGTCCTCGAATGGAATTCTAGACACCTCTTTAAATAAAAAACTCAAAACTAGCAGCCCATCATGCATGCAATCTCATCAAAATACACATAACCAAGGAGGAAACATCAACTCCAAGCTAAACATACTCAATGCAGCATGAAATATCAAGATTACTCATATTCAAGGAGGAACTACCATCTCCAAGCTAAATGCATGCTCAACATCATCTCATGGAGCCTATATGCAATTCATACTCAAAAGCATAGCTACATCAGGTTCAACAATTTATCTCATGAAGTCTATAGGAAACTCATACTCAAAGCAGAACAACATGAGGAAAATCAATCATGTAAACTGATTTTCATTCAAAACACAAGTTTTTCATGAACATGCATAAAATAAGGAAATCATGGGAATATCTAAAACACATGATACAAAAATGAAGAGTAAACCATGAGGAACTCATTACCTCAAGCTAGAGTAGTAGTAGAAGGAAAAAGATGACTATATCAGGACATCATATTGGCGTCGGCCTCCAAAGTAGCACCCTGAGCTAAATGATTCCTCCACAATATTTTCACGGAAGCAACTTCCTTGTTTCTCAATTTCTTAACTTGCCGGTCTAAAATCTCAATCGGAACTTTCTCATAAGAAAGATTATAATCAACTCCCATACCTTCTAAGGGAACTATAGATGTAGGATCTCCAACACACTTTTTTAACATAAATACATGGAAAACTGGATGCACCGATGTCAAATAATGAGGCAACGCAAGCTCATAAGCAACCTTACCAACACATCTCAATATTTGATATAGGCCTACATAACAAGGACTAAGCTTCCCTTTCTTCCCAAACCTCATCACACTCTTCATGGGTTAGATTTTCAAGTAAACCCAATCCTGAACATCAAACAGAAGGTCTCTTCTTCTAACATCGGCATAGGATTTTTGTCGACTTTGGGCTATTCTAAACCTCTCTCTAATAAGTTGGACTTTTTCCATAGCCTCATGAACTTATTCAGGTCCTATCAAGGAAACATCACCCACCTCAAACCAACCTATAGGATATCTACACTTCCTACCATAAAAAACCTCAAGTGGAGCCATACCAAAACTAGAGTGATAGTTATTATTATACATAATTTCAATCAAAGGCAAGTGATCATCCCAATTTCCTTTGAAATCGATGACACATCCTTTCAACATATCTTCTAAAGTTTGGATTGTCCGCTCCGCTTGCCCATCGATTTGTGGATGAAAATTCGTGCTAAGCTTAACTTTAGTACCAAGACCCTTTTCGAAAGACTTCCAGAACTGAGAAGTAAAGTGAGTACCTTTATCAGAGATACTGGACAGGGGCACTCCATGCAATCTTACCATTTCCCTCAAATATAACTTAGCATAAACTTCCACCGAATAAGAAACTTTTACGGGAATAAAATAGGCTGATTTCGTCATTCGATCTACTATAACCCTAATCAGATCATATTGTCACTAGGTGCGAGGTAAACCAACTATGAAGTCCATCTTCAAATCTTTCCACTTCCAAGTAGGAATACTAATATCTTGGGATAAACCTCTCGGTTTCTGATGCTCAACATTCACTTGTTGGCAATTAGAACACTTAGCCACAAATCCCGCAATGTCTTTCCTCATCCCATTCCACCAATAAATCTCCCATAAGTCACGGTACATCTTGGTGGCTCCCGAGTGAATGGAATACCGAGGACTATAGACTTCTTACAAGATCTGTTACCTCAAGTCATCAACATTAGGAACACACAAATGACCTTGATATCTAAGTACACCATCTCCCCCTTGGGAGAAAGCCTCAACAGATTTTCTAAGTACCGCTTCTTTCAATTCTACTTAAGTCGGATCAAAACATTCTTTAGCTTTCACATCTATCACAAAAGATGATTCTGAGCAATTTTGGACCTTAGCACCACCATCAACCAAACACCCAATCAGGCCAATCTATGTACATCTCGTACCAATTCTTTCTTATCTTGTTATGGCTACACTACCCATTCATAATCGGCTTAGAGCATCCACCACCACATTCGCCTTTCCGGGGTGATAGAGAACACTCATATCCTAATCCTTAAGTAACTCAAGCCGCCTCCCTTGGCGAAGATTCAGATCCTTCTGATTAAAAACATATTGTAGGCTCTTGTGGTTGGTAAACACATCTACATTCACACCATAAAAATAATGCCTCCAAATTTTTAAGGCAAAAACCACCGCCGCTAATTCAAGATCATGGGTATGGTAATTCTTTTCATGAACATTACGTTGCCTTGAAGCATAGGCAATAACCTTCCCATTTTGCATAAGCACACATCCTAACCGAATTCTCGAGGAATCATAATAAACAACAAAACAATTTGTCCCTTCTAGTAAAGCCAACACCAGAGCGGAAGTAAGTCGATCTTCAATTCCTGAAAACTCTTTTCACATGCTTCAGGCCATATGAACTTGACCTTCTTTTGAGTCAAAGTTGTCAATGGAAAGGCAATCATAGAAAACCCCTCAACAAACCTTCTGTAATAACCAGCCACACCAAAGAAATTTCTAATATTCGAAGGGGATAAAGGTGCAGGCCAACTCTTGACCGCATCTGTCTTCTTAGGATCTACCTCAATACCCTTACTTGAAACAATATGGCCAAGAAAATCTACAGGCCTTAGCCAAAACTCACATTTGCTAAATTTTGCAAAGAGTTGT
This sequence comes from Solanum piurae, assembly GCA_029582685.1. Taxonomy (NCBI): domain Eukaryota; kingdom Viridiplantae; phylum Streptophyta; class Magnoliopsida; order Solanales; family Solanaceae; genus Solanum; species Solanum piurae. The sequence continues at coordinate 23,784 of JAJOOO010009065.1, forward strand.
TGGTCCTTGAGAATTTGCAACACAATCCTCAAATGAATGATGTGATCATGCTCACTTCTTGAATAAATCAATATATCATCAATGAACACAATTACAAACATATCAAGATGTTGTCTAAACACCCTTTCATCAAATCCATAAATGTCACCGGAGCATTAGTCAAACCAAAAGACATCAGCACGAACTCATAATGACACTACTAGGTTCTATATGTTGTTTTCAGAATATCATCCTCTTTCACCCTCAATTGGTGATAACCCGACCTAAGGTCAATCTTGGAAGTAACTCGCTCCTTGGAGTTGGTCAAACAAATCATTTATTCTTGGAAGAGGATACCTATTCTTAATGTTCACCTTATTCAATTGTAGTTAATACATATACGAAGGGAACTATATTTCTTCTTAACAAACAAAACTGGAGCAGCCCATAGAGAGATACTCGATCGGATGAAACCCTTATCCGACAAATCTTTTAATTGTTCCTTTAATTCCTTAGTTCTATCAGAGCCATTCTATAAGGAGGAATAGAAATATGTTGCATATCTGGGAGAACGTCAATACCAAAATCCCTTTCCCTTTCTGGAGAAATACTGGGTAGATCATCTAGGAACACTTCTGGATACTCATTAGCAATGGGGGCTGACTCAAGAGTAGGGGTTTTGGAATCCATATCCCTCACCCTAACTAGATGGTACATGAAACCCTTAAAAATCATCTTTCTAGCCTTAGGACAAGAAATAAACCGACCTTTTGGCATAGAATTTCCCCCCTTCCACTCTAGGATAGGCTCATTCAGAAACTGAAATCTGACTATACGGGTTCTACAATCAATAGAAGCATAACAAGAGTGCAGCCAATCAATACCAAGGATAATATCAAAATCTAGCATATCATACTCTACCAAATCAACAAGAGTAACTCAATGGGATAAGGAAACAAGATACGTTCTATAGACCCTCTAAGACAAAATAAAATCACCAACAGGAGTAGAGACATAAAAAGGATCTAGCAACACATCAAGGATCATATCAAATCTCATAGACACATATAGCATCACAAAAGACAAGGTAGCACCGATATTAATAAAAGCATACACATTAAGTTGAAAGACTTTAAACATACCGATAACCATATCGGGAGAACCCTCTTGTTCCCCCCAAGTCTGAAGTGCATAAAACCTATTTTTCTTAGGAGCACTAGTACCTGAACCACTTGGACCAGATGAAGGATAAGGTTGAGCCCTACGATGACTATCTCCCTCATTCTTAGTAACGGAAGGACAATCCCTTATCTTGTGGTACATCTTACCACAACCAAAATAAACATTAGAACCCGCTAGATATTTGCCTTCATGCTTTCTTCCATACTTAGAACAATTAGGCCAAAAAAACCCACTACCACCTCTTTGAGGCTTAGGTTTAGACACATGTTCTTTGTTGAACCTAGGAGCATTAGAGGAACCTTGCCCGGAAAACCTTTGCCGTTGCCTAGGACGACCATATCCATTGGACCTTGCATGAGAGAAATTATCATCACCGGTTCTAGACCTCTTTGTCTCCCTTGATCTCTCTTTAAGATTCTCCTCTTCAATCTATAGGGCATGAACCATGAGATGAGAAATATCCAGGTCATGGACAAGCATAGTCGTACGACACTCTTTGACTACCAATTCTGACATACTCGAAATGAACTTGCTCATCCTTGCCCTAGATTCGGCAACTATAGAAGGAACATGTTTAGACAATTGAGTGAACCTCAAAGTATATTCTTTAACACTCATTTTCCATTGTCATAGATTAATAAACTCAAGCACTTTTGCCTCCCTCCTCTCAAGTTGAAAGAACCTATCAAGAAAAGCGGACTTAAATCTTTCCCATTCTAGGGGACCCATATCTTCCAGTTTTGTTGTCTTTCATTGGTTGATAAAAATTTGAGCAACACCTTTAAGTTGATAAGCGGAAAAGTCTGCCTTTTCACCGGAGTCACTCCCATAATAGTCAAGACCTTGTAAACCTCATCAATGAACTCTTGAGGATCTTCCTCAATCTTAGAACCATAGAATTCCAGAGGATTCATCCTAGTGAAGACCCTCACTCTAGATACCGTTGTACCGACATTTGGGTTCACGGGGTTCACAACCTCCCTATTGGCATGGTCCGTCACGGCTTGAGCCAATGCTTGAAAAGTAGTCCTAAACTGTGCATTAGTCACTTGTTCGGCCAAAGGGTCAACTGGAGCTTGAGGAGGAGCTCCTTGACCAATCTCTTCTCCCTCATTCCTTCTAGAAAAATCTCTTTAAGTAGTCATATACTGTAGACTATCGTGAAGGATTAGGATAGAGATATTATAGTGTTAAACTCTATCGCACGACTTAGAGTATTGAAGATGTGAAGTTTCCTAAAAATCTAGTAGCCTCTCATTCATAAATGTGGTGCTCTGCACACTAATGAACAAGACTCTATTTAACATGGTTTTGAGACATCCTAGAATCTTTTTAAACCTTGTGCTCTGATTACCAAGTTTGTCATAACCCAGGGGTTCACCCTATACGTAAGATGGCATACAATTAATACCCCTAGATGCCTCATATAAGCCACTTAGTTTTCATTGTCAAGATAATAGAAAATTGGAAAAAATTAAAATATTTTCAACACAATCAAAGTTTTATAAAATGAAGCGGAAGTCCAATATACCTGTCTCAAAAACCATCTAATACAATAGAATCATTGGGACATAGCCCATACAACAATTTTCAAAACTTAAAATCAAAAGAACATAAGGAAATGTTGGGAAATTCCTCGAATGCTATGAGGACTCACCAATCTTTTATCTTGCCTCTACTATAGATCCTAGCCACGGGGATGAGAGTTGGGAACGTCGGATCGTACATTTGGATAAGAAATGTAGGAAAGAGTATGCGTTAGTACACGAATGTACTAAATATGATAGCTTGCATAAGCATCAACATAAACATAGGAGTTAGACAACATAAGTCATAAGCATAATCAATGCATGTAATAGATCATTTCAATATAAAAGGAATACTTCTTGAAGTAACCTCAATTCATCCTTACTCATCATGGAAGGCAACTCAAGCAATAATCTAATCTCATCACCTATCATACTTATCTTAGCTTATCTTTTCTAGACATGGGGAATCGCCTCTTGCCTTCCTATAAAGGATCATGGGTATTTGCCTCTTGCCTTACCTAAATGGATCATGGGTAGTCACATCTTGTCCAACTTATGGGATCATGGGTACTCACCTCTATGCCCAACATCATGTGACACGGGTACTCGCCTCCATGTATTTCTATAAGGATCATGGATAATCGCCTCCATGTCCAATCATCATTATAGGAATGTGGGGAATCACCTCTTGTTCAACATTAAGGAATAAGGGTAATCTCCTCTTATCATATTCTAAGAAATATGGGTAATCGTCTCATATCCTTCTCATTTAGAGGTCATGGGTAATCGCCTCTAGACTCATCAATTTCTTAGTCTTTTAGCTTAGATTCATTTTAGGTGAGTAATCCTTTCAACCTAGAATCATTCGATGTGAAAAAACCTTACACATTCATACATAAGCAATTCATGTGGATAAGTCCCTTCCACAACAATCAAATGAAAAATCATCAATTCATAAAATAAGCTTCACTATTAAAGCAATATTTATCATAATCATGATATATGCTTCAGTCTCAAAGTAATCCATATTGTACCTCATTTATCCTATAAGAATACACCTAAATCATCAAATTCTCCTTCCATGGATCAAACCCCATTTACATCAATTTTACCTTTAGAAACATGGGTTAAGAATGGGTACGTGTATATTCATCCTAAAAACATGCAATCCTATCAATTCATGCATAAACAATCATCACCCAATCAGTTGGATCAACATTCATCAAGACCGGCAACTTTAGAAGAAAACCCTAATTTAAATTAGGGAATTTCTACTTTTCAATAGGGGAATCTTTGAGGCTCCATGGATGCAAGGATTCCATGGATGAAAAGCCATCATGCCTTACTATCAAAGACCATAAATGCTTTAGGAGTGGAGACTTGAACTTGACCCTAGCTTCAACTCTTTCTTCTTCTTCTTCAAGTTCTAGAGGGAGAAATATTTTGAGAGGAAGAACTTTGGGTTTTCTTTTGGGTTTTCATAGAATGACTTTAATGGGAGAGTTTTGGGGTTAAAATCACTTATATAGGGGTCCTATTCTTGGGTAAAATGACATAGCTTTAATTTAATTAAATTTGTAAAATACCCATGTGACCCTTAACTTTTAGTGGACTGAACCACTTCGAGTTAGGCTCCACAAGCCACGGTGGCTCTCACGAGCCGTGGTCCTTGACAAGTGGCTTGGCAAACCACCCTTAAACACATCTTCCCCCATGACCCTTACCAAGACCTGTCAAGGCCTTCACGAGCCGTCAAGTGGCTCGTGGGAGGGTCTCTCTTTTAGAAAACTTTGGAGGGCTCTCTTCCAAGTCCTTCACGGGCACCACCATGGGAAGTGGTGCCCTTCACAAGGCATCATGATGCTCGTGGAAGGTGAGCCTCCCTTGTCCACCCACTATTTAGGTCCACGAGAACCACCATGGGCAGTGGTGCCCTTCACGGTCCGGTTAAGCCTTTGTGGAGAATCCCAAGATTCAAATCAAGGTTTGAGACCTCTCTCTTGGTTCCTTTCTTAGACTACTAGATTCTGAGGTGTTAGAATTATGAGGAGATGCCCGTTCAGATTCTTGATCGTTAGGTTCTCAAGTTTAGAACCAAAGAAGTTGCATCAATCAAGGTCTTATGGAGGAATCAGTTTGTTGAGGAATCTACTTGGGATGCCGAGGAGGATATGAATAAGAGATACCCTCACCTCTTTCCTTCAGAAGAAATTCCAGACCAATGTACTAGCTCTTTGTAAATTTCTCTTTAAGTTGATATGTTATGTTTATGTCAAGTTGTGTGCTTGAGATTGAATAGATAGACACTTCCCACCCCTTTTCTCTTTAGAGTGATATCATCCGAGCACGAATGTTCCCAAGGGGGAGATATTGTAACACCTCGGATTTAAAAAAGAGTACAAGAAACGTTTGTTCAAGTCAACATCAGTTTCTAGTTTTGGTAATCGACCATATATTTTAGCACATAAAGTGTTACGTGTCCCATGACATATCAAATTTATGATCAGTGAGTGCTCTTCCCAATGCCGCCAAGTATGTTTAATTTCATGTTCAGAGTAAAAATTTATGCCCATTTGAGTGAAGCCTCTCTATTTAAGGCATCTCATTCTTTTTAGGAAAGGGTATTTTGGTCATTTCGTTTTCCCACTAGGCCTAAAACGTTTTGCCTTACCCAATTAAGGATCTAATCAGACTCTAAGTAAATTTTTCACGTTACTAAACACTAAGAAAAATAAGAGAAGAGTTCAAGAGGAGAAAGGGCTAGGTTTCAAGCGTTCGTCAAGATCCCGTGGATTTTTGCTAAGAACATCATTCTTTCCAGGTATGTAAGGCTTCTCACAGTTTTGTACATGTTCTTCCTCACGCCATACATCTAATTTATCCATCAAATCATTGTATTCAAAGAGTTCTTGAATAGTTCTTGACATTGTTCAATTCTTGAACAATGGAGATTGTGAGTTCTTGTGGGTTGTAAATATTTAGTAAAAGGTTGTTTACCGAAAGGGATTGTGTTGAATTCCTCATGTATTAGTGTTGGGTTTGAGAATAGAGAAGAGTTTAAGAGAATTTCCCCCATTCTAAACTATTTACGACCTTGTTTTGGCTTGAAATAATCGTCTGATTTTCTTGGTATGGGGTGGCATGGTGTTCCACCTGTAGCACCATGACTTTTTCCCAGTAATTTGGGGCCTGAAACCCCATGACACTGAGAACGCCAAAACTTTGTTCAGTAGTTTGGGGCCAGGTGCCCAATGCCAGCCAGTGCGCCAGGGTCGCCTGATCCTTTTTCTTTCTGTGATTCATTCTGGACGTGTTCCTTTTAGTCATGATTACATTCTCTTCTTTGTATTAGTTCCCATAAACTCCATTCACCTTTTAGAATTCCTACATTTCCCAATCACATGTCTAAAATTACATTTCAAATTAAAGTGAGTTTCAAAGGATAGTTCAAGAGGTCTTTCTAAGTCATTTTGAGAATTCTTTTGTAATCAACCATGGTTTTGAACAAATTTTTGAGAAAGTAAATATGAGAAATTAGAAGATTTGTTTTCATGTTTGATAAATGATATAAGGGAACTAAGTATTCCTAAAAGTAATAGGTCATTTAAAAGACAGAAACTTTGATTTCTAAATAAGTTTATGAGTTCAGATATATTTCAGAGCATTACCTCTTTTAAATGAATTTATTGAGTAATTAACTCAAAATGAGAAGGAGTTATGTTTTATACATTTGAGCATGATTTTTATATTATTGTGAGAAGTATTGAGCACCTATATGAGGATGAGTTCAGACAACTCACATTCCTCATAAACATGTAGCCAACCTTGGTAAAGGGTCTTACTTTTTAGACGATTCCTTATTGATTTTAAGCATAGCTTAGTGGATCCTTTTAGTTGAGGTATTTTATACCCCGGTAAGGTATATGACAGTTCTAGAAACATGGGTGATACGTTGTATCATCACATTTGATGGTTTTCTATTAGAGAATCTCTCAAACAAGACTAAAGAGTATCTTTGTGTTTTTATACATCATTGAGTTTATATGATCTTCTATTTTATAATGTTTAAACATTGCATCTCTTATTATTGCTTTTGTATAGGAGTTGAGTTGAGGTGAGTTTGTCTTCCAGTCTTGTCATTTAAGTTGTCTATTGTTTGTTATCGTGAACAACGATACTAACCTACGGTACGAGTGTCTACGATCGTCGATAATATAGTAACCCAACTAAAGATTGGGGTCGTGTCCCAAGGGAGTGGTTTTGAGAATTGATAGAAAAATAAAATTTAGTTCTAACTAGTCGTAGCTAAAGACATTAACGAGTAAAAACATAGTAAATTAAAGGGGTGACACAAAAGTGTCAAATATCGATTTGGGGGTTTGTCACAATTAGCAAAAACAACAAAAACAACAAGAAAATCAAGTATGGATAAGAATTCTTGGGGTATGACCGCAATACAAGTTGAGATAAGAAGTTGGGTACATGCCTTTGAAAGGAAATTTGTAAGATAATGGTGACTAGGCTAAGCTTTAAATGGAAATAAGTTCCCTCTCGGACAACTTACCCCGTTTCAAATGCGTTCCTTCCGGACACCCATTTGCCGCATGAAGACCAACCTATGCCTTACCCACTCACTCTCTCGAGCTGAGTGTTAGGATATGGGACTAGGGCTCCCCTCGCGGGTTGAACCTCATGTCGACCCACTCCTTAGGCCATCAGTCTAGTGGTCTTGGTTTCGCGACCTCCCTCTCGGGCAAGCCAAAAACACATGGGTGGCTTTGTATTTGCAACTACAAACCCTTTAGGTTAAACCACAAACACTAGGTGAAATCACCACCAAACTACATCTAACCTATCAGCAAGCAAGACCCAACAATAATATTAACTCATATTTGCTAAATCATACCCCAAGAATGGGGGTTTTTAGCCACATATCAAGAAATAACAAAATACTCCTAAAATGATAGGGAAATCAAATGGGTATAAGAAATTAAACCTTGATTTAAGCAAAGGAATAAGAATGGAGAAGACCCACTTCCAACTTGGGGAAGATGAAACCCTTGTTTCTTCAAGTTTCCCACAAAACCCTCTCCAAACTTGACAGAAAAATATCTCAAAAAGTACTATTCTATTCTGGAAATTAAAATTAATGTTCGACTCTTTAAAATTAATAAATAAGTTTAGTATTTATAGACCTCAGAAAATAGCGCTGGCGGATCTTTCGGTGAAGTTACTCGACGTCGCCGAATGACTAGGCGACTCGCCCTTCTTCTGTTTCATCATCGTTTCATGTTTGCCTTCAACATCTTCATGTTCTGGACGATTGGGTGGTATAGTATTACTTCGCGGAACTATTAAGTGAAGCGTCGACTGCTCCGTTTATCGCCTTTTTGATCCTCTTTCTTTAGGGCTTCGTGTACTGGAACAAAGGGCGGAATCTATCCTTTTTGTGACTCGCCAAGTGTGCTCGGCGGAGCTCAGGCTTCAGCTTCTTCGTTCTTTACAGCCTTTTTGTACCTTTTTATACCTAAGTGTCCATGCTTTCACTAAAACTACAAATACCTGAAACTTAAGAGTTATCATCAGATATTTAGACAAAATAAGCATTCGAGGACACTATTCTTATCAAAATAAAGCCCTAAATGAGTCCAATTTATGGAGTCATCAACACTCCCAACTTAAACTTTTGCCTGTCCTCAAGGAAACTCAAGTTCAGTCGTTCAAAAAGGGTGTCTTAAATAGTGCTACACAAGATTCAGATGAGATGGACCCCCAAGAGATGAGCGAGAACCCCCAATTGCTTTGGGATCGCACTCTGTCCCGCTTATGTATGTATCGCTATGGCCGCCGTAGACAAGACTCAATTTACTTGTGCAAGGATCAATTGTGTACTCAAAGATTCAGGT
>JAJOOO010009066.1:0-78784 GCA_029582685.1 Solanum piurae
AATACCCAATATGTTCTTTTATGTCTTTTAGTATTGTTTAAGTTGTGTACGGGATTAGTCCCGAAATTTTGTACTCTAAAGTATTAGATGGTTTGAGACAACATGTATAAAGTCTAGAAAGTCTTCCGCTTGCTATTTTTTATGCAATGTTTTTCTTGGTAAAGAAAGTTTTAAATTCCTTATGGTTTTAGTGTCTATGCGATGAATGAATGCTAAGAGGCTTGTATTAGACCTCTTCGAGGTCGAGTACGCCGGTTACGACTAGGGGGTGCTCCCGGGTCGTGACACTACCTATGGACCATAAAATTGAGGCTAAGATTTCCCTTCTCTCCAAAACTTATGGAATCTACCCTTAATGGGTGATACATTTAATGATACCTTTTCCCCAACTATATACTCCAAATAACGATCCTCCTGATATGTGTAACTTGCCTAGTTTAAGCTGTGAAAAGTCTACCCTAAATCACTTTTACCTTATCTAAGAAATCTCTCAACAAATAAGTACCCCATGGATAGACCTCAAAAGCGTTGAACCACCCAATAGGATATCTACACCTCAGACCATATAACCCCTCAAATAGATGCCATTTGAATGCTGGAGTGATAATTGTTTTAGTAATAAAATTCTACCAATGATAAGAAGTGATCCCAATGACCTCCAAAATCACTAAAACGTGCTTGAAGCATGACCTCCAACAGTTGAATATTTTTCTAGGATTGGCCATCTATCTTAGGTGAATGTTGTACTGAACTCCACTCGAGTATCCAACTCCTACTACAAGGACCTCTAAATATGAGATGTAAATTAGGTACATTATAGTAAAATAATATAAATAGGAACATCATACAAGCAAATCATCTTCTGGATCTAAATCTTACCCAATATTTATAAAAGTGTATGTAGTAAAATTGGCACGAAGTGAGCGAATTCGGTCAACCTATTCATAATGACCCAAATAAGCATCAAACTTCCTTAAAGTCTAAGGCAAACCAACTATGAAATCCCTAGCAATGTGCTCCCACTTCCATTCAGGTATAGACATTCTCTGAGTCATACCACCTGTTCTTTGGTCCTCTTGCTTCACTTGATAGCTATTCAAACACCTAGACACAAACTCCTCTATGTCCCTTTTCATCCCACACCACCAATAATGTTGTTTTAAGTCATGATACAACTTTGTTTCTCCAGGATGGTAAAAAACCTTACATTGTGAACTTATTTCATGAAAAATCTAGTAAAATGATCAACTCTGGGAACAAAAATTCAACCCTTGATCCTCAAAATACCACCCTAGTCTAGAATTGCTTCCTTGGCTTCACCTTTTAGCACCTTGTTCGAAATCAATCATAATTTTCCATTTTTCAAACTACTTGGTCTTAATCCACTTTACTAAAGTGGTTATGCCTTAATATATGTAATAAGAACCCAACTAGGGTCAGAAATATCTAGTCTTCCAAAGATATTTCCAAAATTGGAATATCCATAACCAACACTTTCTTCTCAACTAACATGAAGGTGAGGCTACCCATACTCACTATTTTTACACTCTAGATATCCGCCACTACGTTGGCCTTTATTGGATGATAGAAGATAAGCATGTCATAAATAATATCTTTTTGGTTGAATATGTACTGCACGCTTTGATGATTGGTGAAAATCTCATAATGGACCCCATAAAGATAATGTCTCCAAACCTTCAAAGCAAATACTATCACTACCAAAATGCACTTTTGTTTACCAAGTTGGATTGGTCTTGAGCCAACTCGCTGGACTTTTTGGCAAGCTGGAGGCTTACTCGGCAAGTCGCCGAGTGGATTTTGCGAGCTTCAACCTTCCTTTTCTTCAGCTTTTCTATTTTTTTTGCTTCTTTTTGCATTGTAATGTCATTGCCTTGTGCCTAAGCCTTCATGGCTGCACATAAATAATTTAACGTCAGTTATGAATGCAAAATAGGCATTGAAGACACTAATTCATTAAATAACAAACTCTAAATGAGTAAAATATTGTGACTCATCGACACCGCAACTTAAAATTCGTCTCGTTCTCAAGTAAAACAAGAGATCAATCAGGTCAACATGGATTTATACTAGTAGTGCTCCTTAAGACTCAACATGAAAGTGCACACAAATTTCAATCCAAGCATGAAATGTTCAATTGTGCACTCAAAGTTTCAAACTATGAGTAGCCATCATCAATTAGAGTTCATGCTCACAAATGCCCACTTCAAAAGTAAACTCATGGCCAACAACAATATTGGAATGTGGTCATATCAAGAATTGTTTCATGTTCTCACAAAGCCAATAAAAGATTACAATTAAGGAATCAAAACCAACTCTCACACTCCCAATGGGAAAAACATGCATGATTTTACCCATAGTGTCACGACCCAAGCCTACACCCCAAACGTGACACAGTGTACAAGACCTAGAAAAGTCTCATACAAGCCTCATAGCATGTCATCACATAAGATAATAGAAATAGTACGGAATTTAAAACTTTTCTTTTAATCCATACAATCGAAGTCATTTTTCATAAAGGAAAGCAGAAGTCTTTTCTATACTTTGTCTCAAACCATATATAACCATAAGACTTAAAACTTTGGGACACAACCCATACAAAAGCTCTAAACATAACATAAAAGACATTAAGGGAAATAGTGTGTTCGCCCTTGAAACTATGAGGACTCAAAAAATCTTCATCTCCTTGCTCCTTAGAAACCTATCCTTCAAGTATAGAACATCAAATCTTTGAACCCTACACTTTGGTAAAAATGGAGAAATATGGGTTAGCACATTTAATATACTAAGTATGATAGCCATGCAAAAATCATGCTTTAAAACGGATATTTGGATTGAAAACCATGCATTATGTCAATTTTGAGAAAACTTCATGAACATAAGTATAAGTGGCATAAGATACAACATAATCAACATACAAGTCATTTCATCACATTTGAACATAATCAATATATAAGACATTTCATCACATTAAGCTTTCAACTTAAGTAACCCCAATCCATACTTTGTGCAATGTATGAATAGCGTCCCAACCACCATCCACACCAAGTATCACATTAAGGCCACCAAAAGTGAACTTACCATTCCTCCTTCTCATCATTAGACAATACTCGTACATAAGGAACATAAGAATTTCATAAGACATGACAACACATTAGGACCATCATCTAGGGCAACCCTAAGTCATACTTGTGCAATGTATGAAGAGCATCCCATACTACTACTCACACTAAGTACTCCTTTCAAGACACCATAGACAAGGAACATTCATATTCAATAAGTCGTGACAAGGAAGGTAACTCATATTACAATCTAAGTAAAATATGCATCATAACATTAAGCACATAAGTCAACATTCTTCATTAGCTTCATTAATAGCATTTTGATTCAATAGTCATTAGGACATAAAGGAACACACCATGACTATTCTCAAAGAGTTCTTGTGCAATGCATGGACGGCATCTTATACTATTACCCATACTAAGTAGTGAATTCTAGAGAAGTTATTGATCATTAATATTCTTTGTGGGGGTAAGCCTTAACCGACATAGACCATGTGAGAAATTCATGGAATCCCGGTGTCACCCACACCAAATAAGGGATTGATACTTGCCTAAGGTAGGACCGTTCATTTTTTGCTTCGGTGGATCCACTAGCTAATAAACCTATGTGGGCACATTGTTATGGGATAGGGAGATTGCTACTAGAAACCCCGCCTAAACTCACGGATGAGCATCCATCTCAATTTATATCCACTCGGTGCTTAACATTATTCCCCACGGAGTACTTGACATTCATTGTTATGGGATACGAGATTGCTACTAGATACCCTGCCTCAACTCATGGATGAGTATCCATCTCAAACCCATCATTCATTCATTAGATAGTTCATAGATTCAAAGATCAGAATAGCCTTTCAACTAAAATCCTCATATTGTGAGAAAGTCCTTTCACAACATGTCATTGTCATTCATTAGTATACAATTGAGAATAGCCTTTCAATCAACACATCATCATTAACATAATCATAGAAACTTCTTTCATTATTCATTCATGAGTGTGTGTATGTGAGAATAACCTTTCACATATACCATCATCATTCATAAATGTTAAATTGACAACATTCTTTCAATAATAACACAACTACATTCTAAACATGATCATAATACTTTCATTGTAACCACACACATATCCTTCACATCATGATCACACATATATCCCTCATGAAATTTCCCTCCAAGCCTTACAAATCATCTCAACCCAAATATCTAGAATACTACATTATATAAGGGAATTAACATGATTCAATAACTAATCCAATATAAACATAAACAATTCAACATACTTTCATGATCAATCAATTCCCAATCAGAATTCACAACATAGAATTTTGGTGGAAAACATGGGTTCATAGGAGAAATTTACCATAATTCATCCTTAATTAAACAATCATTCATAATTCAGCATATATAAACCTTTAAAAACATTTTGGAATTGAACCCATGCATAGATTGAAAACTCTAGGTTTTTGGGGTAATTTGGATACTTGAAATCATATTTTGATAGGGCTCCTTGAATGAAACTTAATCAAGGATGAAGACTACCATACCTTTAGGGATGAAACTCCACGAAAATTGAGAGATAAGGTGAGATCTTGAGCTTCAAAGACTGACTCCTTCTTCTCCAATGGTGGTTTCTAGAGAGAGAATATTTGGAGAGGGTGGAAAGTTTCTATTTTGTGATTTGAAGTAATGAATTGGAAAAGGAGTTTTAATACCTTTAAAAGCCTTAAAATACTTTAATTAATTAATAATAACCTCCCCCTAACCCAACTAACCTTAAAACAATTTACCAAAACACCCTTACCTTGGCCGAGTCTTGGTAGCTTTCTACAAGTGTGACTCACAAACCCCACCCACGGACCGTGGGTAGGTCCATGGGCAGTAGTGGCACTCCGTGGTTCTTGGCTTCAACATGGATTTTGGGAACTTGACCCACGGAGGCCATCCACGGGGCGTAGGTCCCATCTGTGAGTCACCAAGTGTTTGGCCAATTTTTGGTTTCTTGGGGTCTTGGGGGTTAGGCTTTAGGGTCCTCCTCAAGGACCCCTTGGTATTTCCTTGGGGAGTCGTACCTTGACATTTAACCCCTAAACCCCTCAACCAAAGCTCGGGAGCTCATTCTACACATTCAAACCCCATAACAAACTCAAACATACACTAGTTAGGCTCTAGCTTCACCTATTCGTTTTTTTCGAGGTGTTACATTATCTCCCCCTTAGAAACATTCATCCTCGAATGACACTTTAAATTCTTTAGGTAAATAAAGACTCAAGACTAGCAACCCATCATGCATGAAACATCATAAACAATGCACAAAATTAGGAGGAAACATCAACTCCATCTCAAACATGCTTAATGCAACACAAGCAAGTAGGAACTATAGCTACAAACTCATTATGCATGAAGACTTCAACATTTTTCATTTCATTGGAGGAATTACCTTCTCCAACTCAAATCATGCTCATCATAACATCAATAGGCACAATATGCAATTTCTCTTAAAAAGCACATTTAGGCATGTTCAACAATTCACCTCATGAAGCATATAGACAACTCATACCAAATGCACATCAACATGAGGAACACAAATCATAAAAACTAATTTTCTCATTTAAACATGAATTCATTAAGAACATGCATAACATAAGGAGACCATGGAAACACATAATCACACATGACTCCAAAACATGAAACAAGCCAAAAAGAAACTCTTTGTCTTAGGTTTGAATAGGAATAGAAAGAAAGAGAATGAGAATATCGGGATTTCTCATTGGCCCTTGGCCTACCCCAAGTAGCACCCTCAACTATAACTCTTACTAGAATACTATTCCTCAACATTTTCATGGAAACAACTTCCCTACTCTTCTTTTCTTAACTTGCCGGTCTAAGATCACAACTGGTACTTCTAAACTAGGGAGGTCCTCATTAAGCAAATCTTGCTCACAAAAAAATTTACCAACACCACTCAAGGTCTCATATGAGTCTAGCCAACCGGGTCTAAAGTTCCTCAAACTCACTACACCTCTTAAGGTGACAATTTCAAGCAAACCTAACTCATGAACATCAAGGATACTAAATGACCTTACCATCTAAGCACATTATCTCCCCCTTGGGGAGCAAGCCTATACAAACTCTTTACAACATCACTTCTTTCACTTCTAAGGTCAGAGCAAGTCGTCACTAAACCTTCACACTCATCCCACAAGATGATTCTAAACCAAAGTGAATTACACTTCTACCCTTCTTAGAGGAGTTTATTCTCCCAACACATATAGGCACTTCTAAAACACCTTATTCATCAACTCTTTCAACATACCTCAAAACTCATCATGACTAAGTCGGGTTCTAACATCAACTAAACATAACCATAAAGCAACCCATCATACTAAAGACAACATCACAATCTATCATCTCAAATCTATCAAGTCGCATAACAACAATTGGCATCACAACCAACCTTTTATCCCTCGATCCTTGTAGCATAAGCCTTCAAGTTGTCATATCCTAAAGGCCATCAGATAAGGAATAAGAGAGAGAACTTATAGAGTTAAACTCTATGGAACGACTTGAAGAAAGAAGAAGTGAGATTTTCCTAACATCCAATAGCCTCTTCTTCATAAATGTGGCGCGCTTCACACTATTAACAAGACTCTACTAGATGTGGTTTGAGACATCCTAAAACCATCCCAAAAATCTTGTGCTCTGATACCATGTTTGTCACTACCCGAGCCTATATCCCGGACGTGACACGGCGTACAAGACGCTGAAAAGTCTCATACAAGCCTCATAGCATGTCATCACATAAAATATAAGAAATAGTACAGAATTTAAAACTTTTTTTTAATCCATACAATCGAAGTTATTTTTCATAATGGCAAGTTGAAGTCTTTTCTATACTCTATCTCAAACCATCTATAACCATATGACTTACAACTTTGGGATGCAGCCCATATAAAAGCTCTAAACATAACATAAAAGACTTTAAAGGAAATAGTGGGTTCGTCCTCGAAACTATGATGACTCACCAAATCTTCATCTCCTTGCTCCTTAGAAATCTATCCTTCAAGTATAGAACATAAAATCTACAAACCCTACACTTTGGTAAAAATGGAGACATATGGGTTAGCACATTTAATGTACTAAGTATGATAGTCATGCAAAAATCATGCTTTAAAATGGAAATTTGGTTTGAAAACCATGCATTATGCCAATTTTGAGAAAACTTTATGAACATAAGTATAAGAGCCATAAGATACAACATAATCAACATACAAGTCATTTCATCACATTAGAACATAATCAACATATAAGCCATTTCATCACATTAAGCTTTCACCTTAATTAACCCCAAGCCATACTTTGTGCAATGTATGAATAGCGTCCTATACCACCATCCACACTATGTACCACATTAAGGCCACCAAAGGTGAACTTACCATTCTTCCTTCTCATCATTAGAAAATACTCGTACATAAGGAACATAAGCATTTCATAAGACATGACAACACATTGGGACCATCATCTAGGGCAACCCTAAGTCATACTTGTGCAATGTATGGAAAGCATCCCATACTACTACTCACAGTAAGTGCTCCTTTCAAGCCACCATAGACAAGGAACATTCATATTCAATAAGTCGTGACAAGGAAGGTAACTCATAATACAATCCAAGTAAAACATGCAGCATAACATTAAGCACATAAGTCAACATTCTTCATTAGCTTCATTAATAGCACTTTCATTCATTAGTCATTTGGACATAAAGGAACACACCATGACTATTCTCAACGCTTACTTGTGCAATGCATGGATGGCATCCCATACTACCACCCATACTAAGTAGTGCATTCTTGAGAAGCCATATATCATTAACAATCTTTGTGGGGGTAAACCTTAACCGACATAGACCATGTGAGCAATTCATGGAATCCCGGTGTCACCCTCACTAGATAAGGGATTCCTACTTGCCTAAGGTAGGACCGTTCATTTTTAGTTTAGGTGGATCCACTAGCTAATAAACCTATGTGGGCACATAGTTATGGGATAGGGAGATTGCTACTAGCTACCTCTCCTAAACTCACGGATGATTATCCATCTCAATTCATATCCATCGGTCTTTAGCATTATTCCCCATGGAGTACTTGACATTCATTACTTTAGTTCATTGTTATGGGATACAAGATTGCTTCTAGATACCCCACCTCAACTCATGGATAAATATCGATCTCAAACCCATCATTCATTCATTAGATAGCTCATAGATTGAATGATGAGAATAGCCTTTCAACTAAGAATCCCCATATTTTGAGAAAGTCCTTTCACAACATGTCATTATTATTCATTAGTGTACAACTGAGAATAGCTTTTCAATCAACACATCATCATTAACATAATCGTTGAAACTTCATTCATTATTCATTCATTAGTGTGTGTATGTGAGAATAACCTTTCACATATACCATCATCATTCATGAGTGTTAAATTGAGAACATGCTTTCAATAATAACACAACTACATTCTAAACATAATCGTAATACTTTCATTGTAACTACACACATATGCTTCACATCATGATCATACATATATCCTTCATGAAATTTCTCTCCAAGGCTTACAAATCATCTCAACCCAAACATCTAGAATACTACATTAGATGAGGGAATTAACACGATTCATTAACTAATCCAATATAAACATAAACAATTCAACATACTTTCATGATCAATCAATTCCCAATCAGAATTCACAACTTAGAATTTTGGGGGAAAACATGGGTTCATAGGAGAAATTTACCATGATTCATCCTTAATTCAACAATCCATTCATAATTCAGCATATATAAACCTTGGAACACGTTTTGGAATTGAACCCATGCATAGATTGAAAACCCTAGGTTTTTGGGGGAATTTGGAAACTTGAAATCATCTTTTGATAGGGCTCCTTGAATAAAACTTAATCTAGGATGAAGACTACCATACCTTTAGTGATGAAACTCCATGAAAATTGAGAGAGAAATGTGAGATCTTGAGCTTCAAAGCTTGACTCCTTTTTCTCCAATGCTGGTTTCTAGAGAGAGAATATTTGGAGAGGGTGGGAGGTTGTTATTTTGTGATTTGAAGTAATGAATTGGAAAAGGAGTTTTAATACCTTTAAAAGCCTTAAAATACTTTAGTTAATCAATAATAACCGCCCCATAACTCAACTAACCTTAAAGAAATTTACCAAAACACCCTTACCTTGACCGAGTCTTGGCAGCTTTCTACAGGTGTGACTCACGAACCCCACCCACGGACCGTGGGTGGGTCCACATGCCATACTGCTACTCCGTGGTTCGTGGCTGAAACATGGATTTTGGGGCCTTGATACACAGAGTCCATCCACGGTGCGTGGATGGACCTACGGGGCATAGGTCCCATCCGTGAGTCACCAAGTTTTTGGCAGATTTTTGGTTTCTTGGGGTCTTGGGGGTTAGGCTTTAGGGTCGTCCTCAAGGACCCCTTGGTTGGTCCTTGGGGAGTCGTACCTTTAAGTTTAACTCCTAAACCCCTCAACTAAAGCTTGGGAACTCATTCTATACATTCAAACCCCATAACAAACTCAAACACACACTAGTTAGGCTCTAGTTTCACCTATTCATTTTTTTTCGAGTCGTTACACATAGGCTTGCCCGTATTTTCCAACCAACACATCATTTGGCTTATGTAAAATCAAAAAGGTCTTTCAAGGCTTGTAATTGGGCTGAGGGCAAAGGTATGATCATCTCGGCTTAGTGAATCTACCTTCGTGAAGCATGGCTTAATTTTCATTTCTTTTCCTTTTCTTTCATTTTTTTCATATTCACAACTGATCCTTGGCCTATTCATAGCACACAAAAATTTTGGTATAGCTCATTGGAAACCCCTTTTATTTCCATCACAATGCTCAGAGACATAAATTATGCATTTCTTTTATTTTTATTTTCCTTTTTTTATATGGAGGAGTTTCATCTTTTTCTTCACCACATGTTCCCAAGGATGAATTTCAAGAACTTCTTGCTAGGTTTCTTTCCTCATTCTTACCACACCCCTAAATTAGGCTTTTTGATTAACGTATCAACTACACCTCATCCGATACTAGGTGTAGACGATCGTTAAGCAGTATAAACCCAACAAGAGAGTTGAGGTCGATCCCACAAGGAGCAGTTCTATTTTGAATTCAAGTATGAAATTAAAATAGTGATTTTCGTAGCTGAAGGAATAGAGATTATCGAAATCTTTTAATAAAATTAGAAGGGTGACATCAATGTCAGGGTAAGGGGTTTTATATCATAAAGTAACCACAACAATTAATTAGGAATAATCAAATAAGAGAAAGATACTTGGGGATTGACCAACCAATTGCTAAACTCAACTCAATGGGTGTTAATTGATAACCAAAAGTACTAACTCTTTGTGGGTAAGATGAACTTTAAATGAGATTCTTTTCTCTTGAAAAACTACCTCGTTTCAATTGAGTTCTTTCAAACCTCAATGTTCTAAACATGGAGACCAGCCCACAACCTCACTACATCCACTCTCTCGAGCTGAATAAATATAATGAGTCCTGGGATTCACTCTATGGAGTTGAATCCACCATGACCCAATAACTACGAGTGCTAACTTATCACCTTAGTTTTACACTTCTTTCTCAAGCAAGCATAAAACACTAATTCATATTGAAATAAACATATAACAGAGCAATTCAACCACAAACATAAGTCAGACCCACTTCGATTTAGCACTAAAATTGATAATGACTAACACCCATCAAGCCAAATTCAGCAATTAATCACATTGTCAAATCCCCAAGATTGGGGTTTTAGCTAATCATCATAAAAGAAGAAAATTCAGTACCTAATACATGCTCCATAGCTGGGTATTGATTTTTGAAGTTCTAAGAAGAATAAAATCTTTGCCTATTACAACACCCACTGGAAATCTCTCACCAAAATTGCCTAAAATCAACAAGAGTGGTTTTTTTGTTCTCTCTATTTTGTTCCACAATGACTAGATGCCTTCTCTCTCCTCCAAAAATTAATTTATACTAATCTGGGGTGTGGCATTTTAGGGTTGATCAGCGAGGAAAGTCGAGCTCGCCGACCAGTCAACGACTCACCAATCGTCCTTGTCCATTGCCTTCTTGCTTCACGTTTTCATCCATCATGCACTGTAACTTTAGGCGGTCTACATCGGGATCGCCAATCACTTCTGTTATCCGCCCGTTATTCCTATTGCTCGCCAATTCAATTTAATCTTTAATGCTTGTTCAGTGCGTTCGGCGGTATAGTCTTGCTTCGCCGATCAATTCGGTGATTCGCCGATATGGAACACAATTCACCCAAATTTCTATCGTTTCAGGAACAATGTACTGAAAAATTAGGCGGGCAAGGTGAAATTTGGCAATTTTTTGAGTGCTTTTGGCGATCATCAAGCTTGCCTTTCTCCCCTTCTTCAACTTGTTTTGTTCCTTTTTGCTTGTTAGTGTCCTTGCTTTACTCCTCAATCCACATACCTAAATATCAAGGTTTACACATCAGTTTGTAGCATAAATTAAACATTTGAGGAAACTAAATTTATCAAAACAAATCCCCAAATGATTCCAAATCTCGGACTCATCAACACCCCCAACTTACACTTTTGCTTGACCTCAAGTAAAACTCAAGATCAACAGTTCAAAAAGGATGCCTCAAACAGTGTTGCGTAAGACTCAACATGATTGTACACAACAAGGGTCAACTTACTCATACAATGATCAGTTGTGCACTCAAAGATTCAAATTGTGACTCACCATTATCAAAGGTGCTCAAGTTCACGATACTTTCTTCAACTGCAAGTTCAAGCTCAACAAAGGTACTTAAATGCCCTCACAACAAAGGTGATTCCTTATTCACACAAAGTTCCGCAACAATACTTCGGAATCACATACAACTCTCACACTCACAAAGATAAACATATGCATGACTTTACCCATAGGTTTGCTCTTATTTTCCAATCAACATTCATTTCAGCTCACTCAAGATCACAAAGGTATTTTCAAGGCTTGTAACGGGGATGAGTGTAGTTATGGTCATTTAGGCTTAGTGGCTTCTACCTTCATAAAGTATGGTCTGAACATCATTTTCCTTCTTTTCTTTAACATTTCAAATAGGCTCACAATCTACCCCATTATTCAACTTCATATGAACTACCGGATACCCCATTTCTTTTGCAATTTCCATTACTTTATTCCACAACTTTTTCGGTCTATTTCTTTTCTTTCTTGTTTTTTCATTTCCCTTTCTCTTTTTGTTTTACATGGAGGGGTTCCATCATTCAAGGGGGCTTTCTCACACTTCTTTATATTCCTTCTCTTTTCACCACACCCCCAACTTAGGCTTTTGGCCTAAGTTGGCTACTCAAACAAACCATACTTTCATGAAGGTTATAGGTGAATGGGTAAAGAAAGGTCGGGATTTCTCATGTATCTTCCAAGAAAAGGGTAAAAGTTCAAGGGGTATCAATCAAGGTTCACACATCTCACAAGGTTGGCCACAAAACATGTATATTGTCAAAAACAAATCACTCTACAAAATTGTTGCTTTGCCTAAAATCATTTCAAGTGCTTGCATCACTCAATAAACCAGACCAATGGGGGAAAATTCTAGGTGTCATCACACAAAATGTTTGAATTAATCTTATCACACAAGGCATTGGTACCCATATCAAATAAGACTCCACACTTTCTAGCTAGTGTGCAATGTTCATCACTAGAGACGCATTTGACAACTGGCTAGTCACAACGAGATGCTAAAGTTCACATATTGTCTATGTAACTTCATTTGTCTCATCGTAGCCGCACATTCATTTCAATCAATTAAGAGCACTATTCGGGTCATCAGTATTGATCACACTCTGATACTTGAAAATTTTCAATAGAATAACAGACTTAACAACAGACTCCTACCACCCCCACCAAAAGCATCCAACATTGTCCTCAATGTTAGTAGAGAACAAACATTAACAAAACTAAAGATGAAATAATGGCACTCAAACAAACAGAGTAGGGTGAAAAAGAATCTTCACTAGGCGGCCATTTGGTGAAGACTTGCAGCAATTGGTGAACCACTCGGTGAACCGCCAAGTGGTATGAATCTCGTCGAATTATCCAACATGTAACTACTCCATTTTGGGACAGGAAGGCGGACAAGGGAAAATCCTCCGAGTAGCATCGGCACATCGTCTAATGGGTGTGAAACCTCGCCGAAAGATCTAACACTCCAGCCTATTAGGGATGGTGCAAAAGAGCAGAGAAAGTTGGGCTCACCCAATCATTTTGGTGCATCGCCGAGTGGTGTATGTATTCCGCCTAATATTCCAGTGTTTCAACCCACTGTTGATGCCAAAAAGGCGATCAACTTCGTGATCGCTGAACCTACTCGGCAGATTGCAGAAAGAGTCTTGGCCTCGCAGAATCACCCCCACCTGCACATTCAACACACATTATTTAAAGCAACTAATACTTTGGTTGCCTCCCAAGAAGCGCCTTATTTAACATCGTGGCACGACGTGGAAATGCTTTCAAGCATATTTCAAGTACACCACTTCATTAACTAAAATTTCATGGCATTCTCCAAAATACAACTTCAAGCGTTGCCCATTCACCTTGAAGGCATGACCCTCTTTACCTTCGACTTCAATGGATCCATTTGTGAACACTCGTGATACTCTAAATGGGCCTGAGCATTTTGATTTGAGCTTTTTCGGAAAGAGTCTCAGTCAAGAATTGTATACCAACACCCAATCTCCAACTTGGAACTTCCTCCTGAGGATTTTAGAATCGTGCCACTTCTTCATCTTTTCCTTGTAGAGGGATGAACTTTCATATTCCCTAAACCTGAATTCATCCAATTCGTCTAGTTGATCTACTCTTCCTTTTAAAGACTTGACCCAGTCCAAATTTAAAGCCTTTAATGCCCATAATGCTTTGTGTTCAAGTTCAAATGGTAAATGACAAGATTTTCCAAAAACTAGCTGATATGGAGACATATCAATTGGTGTCTTGTAGGCAGTGTGATATACCCATAGAGCATCATCTAGCTTTCGAGACCAATCAGTCCTATTTGCATTCACAATCTTAGCCAAGATACTCTTGATCTCCCGATTCGAAACCTCCACTTGGCCACTCGTTTGAGGATGATATGGCATTACTACTTTATGTCGCACCCCGTATTTCCTCAATGCGGATGCAAAAAGCCTATTTCAAAAATGTGAACAACCATCACTAATAATAGCTCGAGGGGTGCAAGACCTAGCAAAGATGTAGCGCTTTAAGAACTGAACAACACTTTTCCCTTCATGGTTTGGTAGTGCCACAGCTTCCACCCGCTTAGAAACATAATCTACGGCCACCAAAATGTACATATTACCAAACGAACTCACAAATGGACCCATGAAATCTATTCCCAAAACAACAAATAACTCAATTTCCAGAATAGGTTTGAGAGGTAGCTCATGCCTTCTGGGACACCCCACCTTGTTTTGGACATCGTATACATTTCTTAACAAATTCATGAGCATTTTTGTAGAGGGATGGCCAGTAGTAACCACTTTGAAGAATTTTAGCGGCTGTACGCACACCGCTATGATGACCACCATCCGGTGAAGCATGACAAGCATAGAGAATTCTAAACAACAACGTATCAATAAAACCTCATATGATACTAGGTGTAGACAATCGTTAAGCAGTATAAACCGAACAAGAGTGTTGGGGTCGATCCCACAGGGATCAATTCTATTTTGAATTCAAGTGTGAAGTTAAAATAGTGATTTCTGTAGATGAAGGAATAGAGATTATCAAAAACTTTTAACAAAATTATAAGGGTGACATCAATGTCAGGGTAAGGGGTTTTAAATCGGAAAGCAACCACAACAATTAATTAGGAATAATCAAATAAGAGAAATATACTTGTGGGATTGACCAACCAACTACTAAACTCAACTCAATGGTTGTTAATTGATAACCAAAAGTACTAACTCTTCATGGGTAAGATGAACTTTAAATGAGATACTTTTCACTCGAACAACTACCTCATTTCAGTTGAGTTCTTTCGAACCTCAATGTGCTAAATATGGAGACCATCCCACAACCTCACTACATCCACTCTCTCGAGCTGAATACATAAAATGAGTCATGGGATTCACTCTCTCGAGCTGAATCCACCATGACCCAATAACTACAAGTGCCAACTTATCACCTTCGTTTTACACTTCTTTCTCAAGAAAGCACAAAACACTAATTCATACTGAAATAAACATATAACAGAGCAATTCAACCACAACAATAAGTCAGACCCACTTTGATTTAGCACTAAAATTGATAATGACTAACACCCATCAAGCCAAATTCAACAATTAATCACATTGTCAAATCCCCAAGATTGGGGTTTTAGCTAATCATCATAAAAGAAGAAAATTCAGTACCTAATACATGCTCCATAGCCGGGTATTAATTTTTGAAGTTCTAAGATGAATAAAATCTTTGTCTATTACAACACCCACTTGAAATCTCACATCAAAATTGCTTAAAATCAACAAGAGTAGTGTTTTTGTTCTCTCTATTTTGTTCCACAATGATTAGATGCCTTCTCAATCGGCCAAAAAATAATTTTTACTCATCTGAGGTGTGGCTTTTTAGGGTTGATCAGCGAGGAAAGCCGAGCTTCACCGACCAGTCGGCGACTCACCAATCGTCCTTGTCCATTGCCTTCTTGCTTCACGTTTTCATCCATCATGCACTGTAACTTTAGGCGGTCTACATCGGGATCGCCAATCACTTTCACTATCCGCCCTTTTGTACTTTGGCTCGCCAATTCAATTTCATCTTTAATGCTCGTTCAGTGTGTTCGGTGGTATAGTCTTGCTTCGTCGATCAATTAGGTGATTCGCCTATATGGAATACTATTCGCCCAAATTTCTCTCATTTCAGGCACAATGTACTGTAAAATTAGGCGGGCTAAGGGAAATTTAGTGATTCGCCGAGTGCTCTTGGTGATCATCAAGCTTGCCTTTGTCCCCTTCTTCAACTTGTTTTGTTCTTTTTTGCTGGTTAGTGTCCTCGCTTTGTTCCTCAATCCACATACCTAAAAATCAAGGTTTACATATTAGTTTATAGCATAAATTAAACATTTGAGGACATTAAATTTATCAAAACAAAGCCCTTAAATGAGTCCAAATCTCGGACTCATCACTTTTGGCCTATGTTAGCTATTCAAACAAACCAATGCTTCACGAAGGTTATAGGTGGAAAAGATATGACAATTTCAACAACCGGTATAAGCATTTGTGTTCGTGTTTCATCCAAAAAAAGGTTACGCTCAAATGGTGCCATGCTAGGTTCACAGACTCACAAGGTGGTCACACAAAGATATAGAAATTAGATTCACTCTAAAATATTTATGCCTAAGATTATTTCCTTCATTCACCAATGCTAGTAAATTGGACCAATAGGGAAAGTTCTAGCTATCATTATGCACACTTTTTAGGTAAACCTCATCACATATGGAATCCAACACAATCATCGATCACGACTCTAAAAGTTAAACTCGCTTGCAATGGTCATTGCAAGACTCACCTTGACATTCGACTAGTCACAATGAGATGCTAACAGTTCACAAAAGACTTATGCAACTCAAATTTCCTCGTTGGACTAATACAACATATCGTTCATCAAGAGAACTATTCAAGTCATCGATATTAATCACAACGATACTCAAATATACAAGAGAACAATAACCAACACTCATATTCAAGCAGTCGAGGGAGAAAAACCAATGAATAAAAACCAAAACATTTACTACTAAAGCAACATAAAGAGTTTCTGAATAAAAAAACAAAATATCTGAAAAACAACATACAACCAACAGCAAAACAACAAATACAACAAAATGGGTAGATATCTAGATATCTTCACCCCACCAAAAAATATAAATAGTGTCCTTAATGCAAAATAAAAACTAAAAGTAGTAACGGGAAATAAAATAAAGGGAGAGTAAAGATCCACATGTCAGGCTAAGCCTGAGGCAAACTGTGGCTTGCTGGTGCGGCCTCAACCTAGGCATCAGTGCCTTGCTCATCTCCATCTCTTGAAGGTTGTGCAACCGCCTCCTCCATGGGCTTTGACCCAATAGAACCAATCATGGAGGTGTCGCGTATTGATGCCTTTGTGGCCACTCGTAGCAAGTCACACTCTAAATCCTCCAAGTCCTCATACACATTAACCTCACAAGCAACTAGATCTTCTTCATCCGTCTTGGACGTGTCAAGACTCCCCATCATCATCAATTGTAGCAACATCTTTGATCACATTAGCCAGTGGTATCTCAGAAGCATTTGGAACTGTAGGCAACTTAGAACTGGGGTCCTCGAGGATATCTACACGCCCCACAACATTGATATATTGGTGGATTTCAATTCATCCACATCCCGACGCAGTCTAGTAATATCCTTCTTCAGAGGGGTCAAATAAGTAGGTTGACTACATGCCTGCTCACACACCTCAACCAGAGTGGTCAGGGCATCCAATGCTCGTCCATGAGCAGTAACCAACTCCCAATGTTCCCTCAACTCTTCCCAAATGGGAGCAAGTGCAATATCTATAGCTCGATCAATCATAGACGGGACAATGGCCTCAACTCGAGAAGCCCTCACATCGGCCGAATGGGCAAGGTTGACCATTTTGTAAATCAGGGTCTTAGTAAAAAGGAGATGGGACACATGGGAAGGTGCAGGAGCAGTAGAGGTCAAGGAGGTAGGTATACCTGAGGGCTTGACTGCCAAAGTGGGTTGAATAAAGCCAACCTCCATGGACTCCACATCAACTATTGGGGAAGTGTTCACTAGAGGTTTCTTCTTCTTCTTCTTCTTCTCTACCTCATCATTTACTATGCTTCAATCTGATGAATATCACAAGACGAGGAAGGAGTAACCGCAATATATGTCTTCGCTACAAAGGGAACATCTGCTCGACAACACAAGGCACTGATCAGAACTGGAAATGGCAATGAGGTTTTATTTTGTTTGGACCTCAGAGCCATCTCCTATGCAATAATTGACCCAAGGTTCAGCCTCTCAAAGTCGATGATACACCCTAGAAGCGCAGCCTTTAGGTGCCAGATAATAGACTCATTCTGTGATGAAATTAGTAAGCCGCTAATGAACCTAAGCCTGTACCGTACCGAGATGTTCAAGTTCTTTGTTTCAATAACAACCCCCGTCTCGATCCATGGAGGTGTGGCATCATGCAGCATGGGTGAAGTCACCCATTCAGGTCATCCAGATCCTGAGTTTTGATTTTATCAGCCAAGGAGTGCTGATTCCACACCGTGCAATCTAACTCATCATTTATATATATTTCACTGCACTTTACTTTATTTCCCCACACCTCTACAAAGTCAACCAGTGCCATCAAACTAGCCTTTTTTCCCTTTTGGGATTAGCTTGGCGTACCCCTCGTAGAACTCCCAAACCCATGTAGGCACATATGGACCCCGAGGTTGTGTGAACTTGAATTATTGGTACCGCAATATCTCCCAAACGGTAGGATATCTGTACACCACTGCATCTGTGGAATACCGCTTCTCCTCAAGAATAGTTTGCAAGCCAGCGACCTTCAACCGATCCATGGACCATGGAGGTTGTACTGGAATAAGAGGCACTTATGGTGCTTGTGATGCATGTGGTGCTAGGGTTAGTGCAAGTGGATCATGGGTTTCTTTAGACCGCAACTCTGAATGTTTCCACTTTACCAAATAATTTTTGGGCACCGGTGTATGAACTGGAGTCCCGAAACCCTCAACTTTCTCATTCTCTGACCCGGAGGAGGGGACCTGGACGGAATCGATGCCAAAAATATCATCCGAGTTGGTGTCTGACACAAGCTACTTTTTCTCTTTATCCTTACCACTTGTCTGAGGAGGTTTATGACAAGTGGGTTGGGGCTGCTCAACCTCTTTTGCAATCATGACCCCCTTTGCTTTCTTTCGAGGTGGTGGACCTCGTGCTGGACCTTTAGGCCTATCCATACCTGTAAGTGAACACAAACAAGAATAAATTTGATTGCAAAAAGTTAGTGAAACAACATTATAAAAAAAAATGCAAAAAGCTCAGCGAAGTAGTTCGGTGTGCCACCTAGTCCACTCGACGAGCAAAAGAGGTCTCCCAAAAAGTTACAGCCATTCCCAAGAAAAATTCAGGTAAAAAGGGTGATTTCAAGACCATTTGGTGAGTCGCCGTACTCACTTGGAGAGAAAGGGAGACCTCACCGAATGTTACAGAAATATTTAGTAAACACACATATCAAAAACGCGATATCAGTGCCATTCAGTAACTCACCAAATTCACTCTATGAGCGGAAGGGTCATCGCCGAAAGTAACAAAGGCTCACCTTCATAAATCCTGGTAGATAGGCGATGAAATGACGTTCGACGATCACCGAGTGTAACAACTCAGAAAACTAGTAGGTGAAACTAGAGCCTTACGAGTGTGTTGTTGAGTTTGATGTGAGGTTTTATGTTGTAAAATTGTTCCCCAAGCTTAGGTTGAGGGGTTTAGGAATTAAAAATCAAGGTACGACTCCCCAAGGACCAACCAAGAGTCCTTGAGGAGGACCCTAAAGTATAACCCCAAGGCTGCCCCAAGAACCAAAAAGCTGCCAAGAATTTAGGGACCTATGGATGGGACCTACTGGGCGTAGGTCCATCCACAACCCGTGGAACAAAGCCGTAGTTCAAGACCCCTAGATGTGGAGTTGCAGACACCATCCATGGACCTGCAGGATGGGGTGTGACCACATTCACGGTCCGTGAGTCCTGGGTCGTGGATGGCACCTGTGTTGCTGTTCATTCTCGACCAAGTTAAGGGGAAGATGGTAAATTCCAAATTAATTAATTAATGAATGGGGATGGTTTATATTGTTTTATTTCACTTATTTAAGACTTTTTAAACTATTAAGTACCCTTTACAACTCATAATTCCCAAAATCAAAAATTGAAACCACCTCTTCTCCAAATAATTCTCTCTCTAAAAACTTCCATTGGAGAAGAAGAAGTCAAGGTTTAGGGATCAAGAATTCATCTTTCCCACTCAATTACGTGGAGAATCTTCACTCAAGGTATGTTAGTTTTCATCTATGGGTAGCTTTCACCCATAGAGTCCCTTCAAAACATGATTTCAAACCTTCCAATTTACCCCAAAAAGTTAGGGTTTCAATCTAAGTTATGGGTTCAAATTTAAAACATTTTTAATGGTTGATTTATGATGAATTATGATTGAATTGAGGAATTAATGTTGATTGATTATGAAATTCCCACATGAACCCATGAATTCCCTAAAATACTAAATTGTGAATTTATGATGTGGGTTGATTGATTATGGAAGCATGTTAATTGAATATGTATATATTGATTGAGTTATAGAATCATGATATACCCTTATCTAATGTAGTATTCTAGATGTTTGGGTTGAGATTGATTCATAACCTTGCAGGGCAAATTATGAAGGATTGATGTATAATCATGATGCTATGTATATGCTTTGTGATTTCAATGAAAGTAAAGTGATCATGAATACAATGCAATTGTGTTATTATTGAAAGGTTATTCTCAATTATACACTTGTGAATGATGATGATATATTGTGAAAGGTTTCATTAATGTAATGATACATCTTGAATTGGAAGGCTTAGGGCATCCTCTTCTTGTGTAAATGAAAGTGATGTTGATTGATGTACCTTGAATTGGTAGGCTTAGGGCATCCTTTTCTTATCTAATTAATGTATCTTGACTTAATGAACATGAATCGATAGGCCAATGGAAGTCCTTTCATAAATGACTAATAAAGTATTCTAAGGCTTTGTCTTCAATCAATAGGCCAATGACATTCCTTTCATAGTGAGAGAATAAACTAATGTAATGATGAATCTTGAATCGATAGGCCAATGACATTCCTTTCATGAGGATTCAATGAGCTATCCTAATAATGTACCGCGAATTGATAGGCCAATGACATTCCTTTTATGTGTGTAATAACATACCTTGGGTCGATAGGCCGATGGCAATCCTCTCAAGTATAATAATGTTAATGAGAATGAACTACTCTGTGGGAATGTCAGCTTAGCACCGAGTGGATATGGTAAGATGGAAGCTCTCCCCACGTTAGGTTGGATTTCAATGAACATCTTTCTTATCCCATAACTATGTGCCCACATAGGTTATTAACTACTAGATCCACCTAAGCTAAAAAGTTATCGGTCCTACCTTAGGCAAGTAGACCAACCCTTTACGGTGTTTGATAGACACCGGATTCCATGGTTTGCTCACATGGTCTATGTCGGTTAAATCTATTTCCCATATTGTGAGATATGTGCTATGGTTACTCAATAGGTTCTATGAAATGTGGGTGGTAATATGGGATGCCATTCATGCATTGCACGAGTAGGCTTTGAGAGGACTATGGTGTGTTCTCTAATATCTTAATGTCTAATGAAATTAATATGCTCATAATGAAGCTAATGAGAATGTTGACTTAAAGGCTTAATGTAATGATGAATGCTTAACTTGGAAATGTTATTATGAGTTACATTCCTTGTCATGACTTATTAAATCTGAATGTTCCTTATCTATGACTATTGACCAAAGATGAGTATGAGGAATGGTAAGTTCATCTATGGTGGCCTCAAAGTGGTACTTAGTATGAATGGTAGTATGGGATGCCATTCCTACATTGCACAAATATAGCTTAGGGTTACTTAAGATGATTGTTCTAATGTGTTGTAATGCCTAATATGTTGAATATGCTTGTATCTTATGCCTTTTATACTTAAGTTCATGATGTTTCTCAAAATTGTCATGTAGCATGGTTTTCAACCAAAATGTCCTTTTTAAGCATGATTTTTGCATGGCTATCATACTTAGTACATTATTTTGTGCTAACCCATATTTCTTCTATTTTTCTACAAAGTGTAGGTTCTGGATCTTAAAGTGACATCTACTGTTCAAAGCTTGGATCAATTCTCTCCAAAGCTAGTTTGTGAGTCTTCATGGTTCGAGGACGAGAGTTGTCATTTTTACTTCCTTTATGTCATTTTACACTTCAAACTATGTTGAAGGGCTGTGACCCTATCTTTGATTCTAAAGTTGTATTAGATGGCCATGTGAGACAAGTTAGACTTCCGTTGTGTTTTTAAATAATGATCTCGATTGTATGGATTAAAGATTTTAAATTCCGTACCATTTTATTATGTCTTATGTTATGAATGTTATGAGGCTTGTATGAGGCTCTTTGGAGTCTTGTACATCGTGTCACGTTCGGGGTGTAGGTTCGGGTCATGAAAAACATGGTATCAAAGCAAAAGATATTGGGATGGTTTTTAGGATTGATGTCTCACAAGCCACGTCTAGTAGAGTCTTGTTTATAAGAGTGAAGCGCACCACATTTATGAATGAGAGGCTATAAGATGTTAGGAAACTACACTTCTTTCATTACTCTTTAAGTCGTTCCATAGAGTTTAGCTCTATAAAAGTCCCTTTCTAACCCTTCTCTTGTGTCTTCCGGAAATGAATACACGAATAACGAATACTAGAAGGGTGGAAGAGGAAAATGTGAATGAGGGAGGTCCCCAAGGTCCTCAAGGCAATCATGCTCCGGTTGAAAATATGACCCTAGAAGAGTTTAGAACCACTATCCAAATGATTACTCAAGCCGTGACGGCTCAAGCTCAAGCCGTGACAACTCAAGCCCAAGCTATGAAGGTCCAAGCCAATAGGGATGTTGAGAGTCATGTGAACCCTAATGTGAGCACTATGGCTTCTAGGTTGAGGGACTTTGTGAGGATGAGTCCTTTGGTGTTTCTTGGTTCCAAGGTGGGAGAGGATCCCTATGAGTTTGTAGATGAGGTGTATAAGGTAGTTAATGCTATGAGGGTGACTTATGTATAAAAAGCAGAACTAGTCACTTACCAATTGAAGGATGTTCACCAAGTTTGGTTTACTCATTGGAAGAATAATAGGCCGGTAGGAGTGGGTCCTATTGATTGGGAAGCGTTTAAGAAAGCGTTCCTTGATAGGTTCTTTCCCCGTAAGAAGAGGGAAGTTAAGGTGGAAGAATTTATCAACCTTAGGAAAGGTAGCATAAGTGTACAAGAGTATTCCTTGAAATTTACCCTATTGTCTAAGTATGTTCTATCTTTGGTGTCTAATCTGAGGGATGAGATAAGTAGATTTTTGACAGGTGTGTTTGACCTAGTTGAGGAAGAGTGTGGTATGGTAATGCTCCATGATGACATGAATATATCTAAACTTATGGTGTGTGCTCAACAAATTGAGGAGTACTAAATTAAGAAAAATAATAGGGAGATGAAGAGAGCTATATCTGATGAACAAGGTCAACCAAGGTTCAAAAAGAGATCTTCCAGCCAAGATTCTTCAATCACTCCTAGGGTTAATCAAGAGAAAGGTAGTGGGTCTCTATTTCCTAAACCTATTTGCACCAATTGTGGAAAGAAACACCATGGGAAGTGCCTAGCCGGTACATATGGTTGCTATGGTTATGGAAAGAGTGATCATCAAGTGAAAAATTTCCCTACACTCACAGCAAAGGAGAGAGAGGCCAATAAAGCTTCTCCTAGTATCCCGGATCCTAATGCTCCAAAGTATGGTTGTTTCTATGCACTCTGGTCTAGAGAGGACAAATGAGCTCTTCCTGATGAAGGCACCGGTATGTTGATAGTTCCTTATGGTTGTGAATGTTTTATTAAGGTTCCTATGTTATTTTCATGTTAGACTTAGTATGGGTTACTCCCAAGGGGGAGATGGTATGTTTGGATAGTAAGGTTGTTGAGAGTTCCGATATCCTTATCTCTTTCCTTTTATTCATGTTCAAGCTTGAGACTAAGAGTTCTTTGTAGCTTGTTTCATGTGTGATTATGTGTTTCCATGGTGTCCTTATGTTGTGCATGTTCTTGATGAATTCATGTTTAATGAAAAAATGAGTTTTTATAATTTATGGTCTTCATGATGATGTGCATTTAGTATGAGTTGCCTATATGCTTCATGAGATGACCTATTGAACATGCTTAAATGTGCTTTTGAGAGTAATTGCATAATTTGCTTCATGATGTTATGATGAGCATGTTTTGGGTTGGAGAAGGTAATTCCTCCAATGAAATGAGAAATGTTGAAGTTTTCATGCATAATGGGTTTGTAGATGTAGTTCCTACTTCCTTGTGTTGCATTGAGTATATTGAGACGGAGTTGATGTTTTCTCCTTGTTTTGTACATTGTTTATGATGTTTCATGCATGATAGGCTGCTAGTCTTGAGTCTTTATATCCGTAAAGTGTTTAAAGTGTCATTCGATGACGAATGTTCCCAAGAGGTAGATAATGTAACTACTCGGAAAACTAGTAGGTGAAACTAGAGCCTTACGAGTGTGTTGTTGAGTTTGATGTGGGGTTTTATGTTGTAAAATGGTTACCCGAACTTAGGTTGAGGGGTTTAGGGATTAAACGTCAAGGTACGACTCCCCAATGACCAACCAAGAGTCCTTGAGGAGGACCCTAAAGTCTAACCCCAAGGCTGCCCAAAGAACCAAAAAGCTGCCAAATATTTAGGGACCTACGGATGGGACCTACTGGGCGTAGGTCCATCCACGCCCCGTGGAACCAAGCTGTAGGTCAAGACCTCTAGATGTTGAGTTTCATATCCCATCCATGGACCTTCAGGACGGGGCATGACCCCACTCACGGTCCATGAGTCCTGGGTCGTGGATGGCACATATGTTGTTGTCCATTCTCGGCCAAGTTGAGCGCAAGGTGGTATATTCCAAATTAACTAATTAATGAATGGGGACAGTTTATATTGTTTTATTTCAATTATTTAAGGTTTTTTAAACT
Organism: Solanum piurae; assembly: GCA_029582685.1. Classification (NCBI taxonomy): domain Eukaryota; kingdom Viridiplantae; phylum Streptophyta; class Magnoliopsida; order Solanales; family Solanaceae; genus Solanum; species Solanum piurae. The sequence continues at coordinate 25,022 of JAJOOO010009066.1, forward strand.
ATTAAATACCCTTTAAAACTCATAATTCCCAAAACCCAAAATAGAAACCACCTCCTCTCCAAATAATTCTCTCTCTAGAAACCTCCATTGGAGAAGAAGTCAAGGTTTAGAGCACAAGTGTTCATCTTTCCCACTCAATTTCATGGAGAATATTCACTCAAAGTATGGTAGTTTTCATCTATGGGTGGCTTTCACCCATAGAGTCCCTTCAAAACATGATTTCAAACCTTCTAATTTCCCCCAAAAAGTTAAGGTTTCAATCTAAGTCATGGGTTCAATTTTAAAACGATTTCAATGGTTGATTTATGATGAATTATGATTAAATTGAGGAATTAATGTTGATTTATGATGAAATTCCCCCATGAACCCATGAATTCCCCAAAATACTAAATTGTGAATTTATGATGTGGGTTGATTGATTATGGAAGCATGTTAATTGATTATGTCTATATTGATTGATTTATTGAATCATGATATTACCCTTATATAATCTAGTATTCTAGATGTTTGGGTTGAGGTTGATTCATAGCCTTGAAAGGCAAATTATGAAGGATTGATGTATAATCATGATGTTATCTATATGCTTTGTGATTTCAATGAAATTAATATGATCATGATTACAATGCATTTGTGTTATTATTGAAAGGTTATTATAAATTATACACTTGTGAATGATAATGATATATTGTGAAAGGTTTCTTTAATGTAATGATACATCTTGAATTGGAAGGCTTAGGGCATCCTCTTCTTGTATAAATGAAAGTGATCTTGATTGATGTACCTTGAATTGGTAGGCTTAGGGAATCCTCTTCTTGTGTAAATAATGTATTCTTGACTTAATGAACATGAATCGATAGACGAATGACATTTCTTTCATAAATGACTAATGAAGTATTCTAAGGCTTTGTCTTGAATCGATAGGCCAATGACATTCCTTTCATAATGAGTCAATGAACTAATGTAATGATGAATCTTGAATCGATATGCCAATGGAATTTCTTTCATGGGGATTCAATGAGCTATCCTAATAATGTACTGTGAATCGATAGGCCAATGGCATTCCTTTCATGTGTGTAATAATGTACCTTGGGTTGATAGGCCGATGGCATTCCTCTCAAGTATAATAATGTTAATGAGAATGAACTACTCTATGGGAATGTAATCTTAGCACCGAGTGGATATGGTAAGATGGAAGCTCTCCCCACGTTAGGTCGGATTTCAATAAACATCTTTCTTATCCCATAACTATGTGCCCACGTAGGTTATTAGCTAGTGGATCCACCTAAGCAAAAATGTTTCCGGTCCTACCTTAGGCAAGTAGACCAACCCTTTACGGTGTGGGATAGACACCGAATTCCATGGTTTGCTCACATGGTCTATGTCGGTTAATGCTTATTCCCATCATGTGAGATACGTTCTATGGTTACTCAAGAGGTTCTATGAAGTGTGGGTGGTAGTATGGGATGCCATTTATGCATTGCACAAGTAGGCTTTGAGAGGGCTATGGTGTGTTCTCTAATTTCTTAACGTCTAATGAAATGAATGTGCTAATAATGAAGCTAATGAGAATGTTGACTTAAAAGCTTAATGTAATGATGAATGCTTAACTTGGAAATGTTATTATGAGTTACTTTCCTTGTCATGACTTATTAAATCTGAATGTTCCTTATCTATGATTATTGACCAAAGATGAGTATGAGGAATGGTAAGTTCATCTATGGTGGCCTCAAAGTGGTATTTAGTATAAATGGTAGTATGGGATGCCATTCTTAAATTGCAAAAGTATAGCTTAGGGTTACTTAAGATGATGGTTCTAATGTGTTGTAATGTCTTATATGTTGAATATGCTTGTATCTTATGCCTCTTATACTAAAGTTCATGATGTTTCTCAAAATTGGTATATAGCATGGTTTTCAACCAAAATGTCCTTTTTAAGCATGATATTTGCACGGATATCATACTTAGTACATTTTTGTGTGCTGACCCATACTTCTTCTATTTTTCTACAAAGTGTAGGTTCCGGATCTGAATGTGACTTCTAGTGTTCAAAGCTTGGATCAATTCTATCCAAAGCTAGTTGGTGAGTCCTCATGGTTCGAGGATGAGAGTTGTCATTTTTAGTTTCATTATGTCATTTTACGTTTCGGACTATATTGAAGGGCTGTGACCCTATCTTTGATTCTAAAGTTGTATTAGATGGCCATGTGAGATAAGTTAGACTTCTGCTGTATTTTTAAATAAAGATCTCGATTGTATGAGGCTCTTTGGAGTCTTGTAGGTCGTGTCACGTCTGGGATGTAGGCTCGGATTGTGACACCGAGCCAATTCTACAAGCTCCATGAAGCTCGCCAAAATGGCCCAATGAATCACCTTCCCCATTTTTACGATTCACAATTAACAACCTACGACACTCCAATTCTAACACAATTTCAAACAATTATCAACTATCTGACTTTCCCATGATTTCTTATGTTCAATTTACCTTTTGAATGATTACAAGTAAATGCAGTTATCAAATTTTTATTACATTGGAAGTTGTGCCACAAAAAAAAGTTAAATGTGGAGCTTGATGAAATTAAAATTGAATGACATTCATAGCTTCTCTATAAAAAAAAGTCAGAGTTTTATATTGGAAAGCATATTCCACACTTGAGTACAACAATATAAACAGATTATGTGTGATCATAGGTTACCAAAGTTGCAACCAATATGTTCTTGGGTGATCATATCGAGTCGATTTTGCATCACAACCCTATCACAATAAGTAGGTACGCACAACTGGTAGAAGCATGTTTGTGCATAAGGCAAGTGTTGACAAGACTCTGAGGTTCTAGAGATGCAAAGTCTATAATCTAATCAACGAAAACCCTCTAGAGGTACATACCTTATTGAAGTCCAGAATAAAAGAAGCGCATGTCACGTCCCGAGCCTACACCTTGGGAGGTACTGGCAATCGAGAACAATTTCTGGCCCCAAGCGAACTCTTGGCCTGGATAGACTCTCAGCGGAAGACTCTAAACATTATTACAATGAACAAATGCACTTATAAAACAACTGTCTCAAATTAAGCTCAGAATGTTTAAGGATAAAACATTCAACTAGCCATAGATGGCAATTCAAGTCTTAACATAAGAAATAACAATGTAAAGACATCTGAACTACTAATTGTCTACGAAGCCTCTAAAACAAGAATGAATATCGGGATAAGACCCTCGATCATCCTAACAACTAAAGTGCTAAAGCAATGTTAAAGGAGCCCTACGGTAGCAATGAGGCTCACCAACAGACTCTGAGTGCTCAACTGGATCAACGAGGCATTGGATGTTGATCCTGGTACCCTGTGTCTGCATCATGAAACGATGCAGGCCAAATGGCATCAGTTTATTGAATGTATGAGTATGCGAGGGGAACACTAAACATAACATAAGCTTGAAAGGAATCTGAAAGAAACAATTACCTTCGCTTTACTCAACTCATGAATAACTTAACTCAAATCCAAGGTATACAACAATAATAGGGTGCAGTTATACAAAACATTTAAAACAGTAGGTAGAAATTCAATTTGTTAAAGAAATGAAATAATAACTCAATTTACTCATATAATAAAGTAATGTAATTATTGTAGGAGTTTCTCTAACCGACAACCAACACTATGAGCCTAAGTGGTGATACAACGTCTGGCCCACGTTGCTAGAACTGTCCTATACTTTGACGTCATATAGAATGCCTTAACTAAGTGGATCCACTAGTCTATGCTAAAAAGCATTAATAGATCATCTAAAAAGTATGATCATTTTCTACCCATGATGGCTACATAGTTTATGGAGACTTGAGTTGTTATGAACTCGTGTCCCCATATCCGTACTCCATACTACTCCCAAAATATACTCAGCTCATATGTTTTTTAAAAACAAAACTCTTTCTTTGGTTTGAGATAATTACTCAAAACTTATCTTTAAAACTCTCTTGGAAATTGGTGTTTCCTTTCTTGCTCAAATGTGAAAACATTTTAACTCTTGGGAATACTTAGTTTCCATATAATCTTTGAAGAAAAGAACTTTACTCTTACTCTTTACTCAACTCAAAGCTTAAGTCTTAAAACAAAGTTAAAACGTTTGTGAAATGCTTCTGAAAAATATTATGAACTTCCCTTGACTTGATTCTTAACTTCCTTGACTCTTAACTTTCCATAAATTGAAGTATGGATTCAAGGTTCATGATCTCATGTTTATGGATTATTTCATGATGTTTAGACATAACTTACAGTATTGGAATCAACTAGGAAACATAGGTACGTTGCTAAGAAACTAGTATGGAAAGAAGTGGGAAAAGGTGGAAGAACTGGCATCCCTGGCACTCTAAGGACACGGGGTGCTAGAGGGTAAACTTCAGAGAGCTTGAGTGGGGCGCTCTGGCTGGCGCGGCTCCCCAAAGCCCAAACTTCAGACCCCTTTTTGGGGCGCTCTGGGAGGCGCAGTGCCCCAGCACCCTTCCTAGTAAATCCCAAACTTTCTTCTTCGTTTTACAACTCTAAACCCTCTAATTTCACTTGGTTCTTTACCCAAAAACTTAGAATCGACTATATACTCAATATATGTAAGATTCTACTCGAAATCACACCTAAATTCATGAATAAATCTCAAGAAACTTCAACAACAAGAACCCACAAGATTTCAAATGAATTATCATCAAGAACTCATAAGATTTGCTTTCAAAACAATACAACTTCACTGAATTAAATCAAGATTGGCGCGTGGGTGAACTAACCCAACTCTATGTGATCTCACATACTTCGTAGGGATCACCCCTAGACGAAATCCACACACAATTCTCCAAGAAATCGATGAATCTTGAACTTTCTTCTCATTTCTCCTCTTTTCTCTTTTCTCCAAGTCCTAGCGTGAATTTCCACTTTTCTAAACTGATATAATTCTGATTAGACCCCAAATACACCCCTCAAAACGAAATAAAATAATTGGGTAAGAAAAAGACCAAACTACCCTTCCAAAATCCGGATTAGACTTTCCTTATTTGAACAACCCAACTTCAAATGGGCATATCTCACTCAAAAAAACTCAGAATCGCGCAAACTCAGCGGCGTTGGAAATATAATTCTAAGATATTTCCTACGGTATCTGGAAGCACACCTAACTTATCCTGAGCTAGGAGTTATGTTCATATGAAGTTAACCCAACTCCAACTTAACATAACTTAACCAATTTTCTAGATTTTTCATTCTTTCCTAAAATGACTATTTCAAATCGCGAAATGTTACAATATCTGTCCCTTGGGAACAGTTGTCCTTGAATGAGATTACTCTTACTAGGCTATGAGTGTAATATCTAACATTCAGCTCAAACACCCAACAAGAAAATCTAACACATCAAGCATATAAATTAAAGAATACTAAGAAGAGAATTAGTACCTTGGTCTGGAATTTCTCCAGGCTCAAAGAGATGTGGATATCTCTTCTTCATATCCTCTTCAGCTTCACAAGTAGCTCCCTCAACAAACTGATTCCTCCAAAGAACTTTGATTGATGCTACTTCCTTAGTCCTCAACTTGCGAACTTGATGATCTAGAATTTGAACAAGAATCTCCTCATAAGACAAGCTATCCTTGATACCAATATCTTCAGTTAGAATGATAAATGAAGGATCTCCCATGCACTTCTTCAACATAGAAATGTGAAATACCGGATGAACCGCTGCTAACTCTTGTGGTAGCTCTAACTCATAAGTTACCTTTCCAACGCTTTTGGATATCCGATAAGGACCAATATACCGAGGACTAAGCTTCCCCTTCTTCCCAAATCTCATAACACCCTTCATGGGTGAAACCTTCAAGTATACCCAATCATCTACTTCAAACTATAACTCTCTTCTCCTAACATCAGTGTAAGATTTCTGAAGACTCTACGCCATTTTAAACCTCTCTTGAATGACTTTCACTTTCTCCATAGCTTGATGAACTAATTCTAGTCCTATCAACCCTTCTTCACCAACTTCAAACCACCCAATAGGAGATCTGCATCTTCTCTCATAAAGAGCTTTATAAGGAGCCATCTGGATGCTAGAGTGATAACTATTGTTGTAGGAAAATCCAATAAGAGGCAGGTAATCATCCCAATTACCTTTGAAATCAATCACACAAGCCCTCAACATATCCTCTAAGGTCTGAATAGTACGCTCTGCTTGACCATCTATCTGAGGATGAAAAGCAGTACTTAAGTTTACTTTTGAACCCAAGCCTTTCTAAACAGATTTCCAGAACTGTGCAGTAAATTGTGCTCCTCTGTCTGAAATAATCGAAACTGGCACCCCATGAAGTCTAACTACCTCTTGAATATACAACTTGGCATAATCCTCTGTTGTATGGGTAATCTTTACCAACAAAAAGTGGGCTAATTTTGTCATTCTATCAACAATCACCCAAATAGGATCATGTTGCCTGCAAGACCTTGGTAAACCTATGATGAAGTCCATATTGATCGTCTCCCACTTCTATTATGGAAGTTCAATATTCTAAGCCAAACCACCGGGCTTTTGATGTTCTACCTCAACTTGTTGGCAATTCAGACACTTAGCAACAAACTCTGCAATGCCCTTCTTTTTACTACTCCACCAATAAACTTCTCTCAAATCGCGATACATCTTTGTGGAACCCATATAAATTGAATATCTAGAGCTATGAGCTTCATCCATGATCCTTTCTTGGAGATTATCCACCCTTGGTACACACAATCTACCTTGATACCTCAAAACTCCATCTCCCCTTTGTTCAAAAGCCAATACTTTTTGCCTATGAACATTTGCCTTCAATTCAAGCAAAATAGGGTCTTGGCCTTGCTTCTCTTTAACTTCAAACAATAATGATAATTCAGCCTCATTCATCACCACTACTCCTCCCTCTGTGGAATCCATTAGCGAACTCCAAATCGTGCAAGTGTATGCACATCTCTTGCTAGCTCTTTCTTATCTTCCTCAAAATGGGCGGTACTACTCATAGACAACCTGCTCAAGGCATCAACAACAACATTAGCCTTACCTGGGCGGTAAAGAATACTCATGTAATAATCCTTGAGTAATTCTAACCACCTCCTTTGTCTGAGATTAAGCTATTTCTGAGTAAACAGATACTGACGACTCTTGTGATAGGTGAACACATCCACATGAACACCATAAAGATAATGGCGCCATATTTTTAAAGCAAATACTATGGCACCCAACTCTAGATCATGGGTTGGGTAATTCTTCTCATGAACTTTCAACAGTCTGGAGGCATAAGCTATAACCTTGCCATTCTGCATCAACACACAACCCAAACCAATTCTAGACACATCACAATAATCAATAAAGCCTTGCGTGCCTTCTGGTAAGGTCAATATTGGGGCAGTAGTCAACCTCTTTTTCAATTCCTGAAAGCTTTTCTCCCAAGCTTCAGACCATTAAAATTTCACTATTTTTTGAGTCAACTTGGTTAAAGGGGATGAAATACATGAGAACCACTCTACAAACCTTCTATAATAGCCAACCAAGCCCAAGAAACTCCTAATGTCAGTTGGAGATGTGGGTCTAGGCCAATTCTGTACTGCCTCTATTTTTTGGGTATCAACTTTAATTCCTCTCCAGACACAACGTGACCTAAGAATGCCACTGACTCAAGCCAAAATTCACACTTAGAGAACTTGGCATACAAATATCTATCCTTTAGAGTTTGGAGAACTATTGTGAGATGACTATCATGATCTTGTTCATTACTCGAATAGATTAGTATGTCATCAGTGAATACGATAACAAACATATCTAAATAAGGCTTGAATACTGTATTCATAAGGTCCATGAATGTTGCAGGGAATTGGTCAAACCAAAGGACATGACTAGGAACTCATAGTGACCATAACGGGTCCTGGAAGCTGTCTTTGGAATATCACATTCCCTTGCCCTCAACTGATAGTAGCCTGATCTGAGATCTATCTTGGAAAAACAAATAGCACCCTGAAGTTGATCGAAAAGATCGTCAATTCTCAGAAGAGGATACTTATTCTTGATGGTAACCTTGTTCAACTCGTAGTATTCTATACACATCCTAAGGGAACCATCCTTCTTCCACACAAATAAATTGGAGCACCCTAAAACGAAACACTTGGTTGAATAAAGCCCTTATCAAGGAGATCTTTCAACTGTTCTTTTAGCTCTTTCAACTCTACTGGAGCCATTATATATGGCAGAATAAATATAGGATGAGTATCCGGAAGGACATCTATACTGAAGTCTATTTCCCTCCCAGGAGGGACTCCGGATAGATCATCAGGAAAGACTTCTGGAACCTCACTCACAACAGGAATTGTCTCAATAAGAGGTGTCTCAACACTGGAATCCTTAACACGGACTAAATGATAGACACAACCCTTGGAAACTAACTTTCTCCCCTTTAGGTACGAAATGAAACGACCCTTAGGCACTGCTGAACTACTACTTCACTCTATAACTGGCTCATTAGGAACTTGGAACCTAACAACTCTAGTTATATAATCAATGGAGGCATAAAAAGCATGAAGCCAGTCCATACATAGAATGACATCAAAATATACCATGTCTAAATCAACTAAATAATACATGGTGTTCTTGTGATTGATAGAAATGACACAACCACGATATACTTTTTGGTAGTAACTTGGAATTTTCCAACCTAGTCCAAATTTGAACTAAAACGGAGTCAGTGAGGTCTAGGAAAATATGGTAACAAATGGGAAATCTAAATATGAATTTTATCACATGAGTAGGTAGGTAAGACGTTAAGGAACCCGTACGACATTACAGAATCAAATTCGGGTGAGTATTACTCCCGAAACTGATCTTAGTGTGGAAGGGTATTTCCTGAGTGTCATGGGATGAAGGTGTGTTGTGAAATGGGGATTTGGAACTCTTAAATTGACTCACTGGTTCCGTGTAAGCCTCCAGGGGGGGCTACTGTGGCGGGATGGGGCCCACCGTAGCAGCCTAGTCGCGACTTAAGTTGGAAATAAACCCCAAAAACATTATTTTTTCAGCAACATTCAATCTTGAGAGCTAAGGAACGACCCAGGGAAATTTCTTGAAGGTTTTACACCTCTTCTAGCACCAAAGGTAAGGTTTTTACTCTCCAAATCAATTTTTCGATCCATAGAACTTAGTTTCTTGGGTAATTATTGATGGGGGAGGGTTTTGATCTGGGAATTATGGTGGAAAAAGCCCTAATATGGGTATGGGGATCAAGGGTCTAGGGTTGTTATTATTAATTATGATCTGGGTAATTATGTCTTGTTTATTGATCCTCGTGATATATTGATTTTTCGTCTCTGTATATGTTTGGTGTATGCATTTTTATTATTGTTGTAATGACTTATACATGTTTCACCTATTGGGATAGCCGCGTGATCCTACCAGTACAATGTGGTTGTGTACTGATACTGCACTTGCTCTTTCTTTCTTGAGTACATGGCATCTTCAGGCGGCTACTGACAAACCTCGTTTAGAAGACAAGTGTTCGACTCGAATTCAAGGGTGAGCCAATCTTTACGGGCTGCCATGCGTTCTCTTTTTTGTTTACGTCCACATCTTCAGACTTGAACTAGTACTTAGATTTTCTTATTTTTAATTGGTTTGTACCCATTTCCTTTAGACTTATAATCCTTGTTAGAGTTTTGGTACATTGACTTTCAGGTTCTAGGCATTATTTCCGCATGTGGTTATTAAACTTTTGTTGGAGTTTATGGGAACTCCCTATTTTTCATTTACCATTTAAACCTAGTTTCGTATATTTAAATGCCTTAGTTTTGACTAAGTTGTGTAGTTCTTGGTTAGATAATTAGTATTAATGGTTCTCCCACTGGAGGGTTAGTGTGGGTACCACTCACGACAGTCTCGATCGTGATAAAATTGGTATCAGAGCCCTAGGTTCATTGATCTCGATGCACCAAAACGAGTCTCGTAGAGTCTTGTGGAACGGTACAGAGACGTCTGCACTTTTCTTCGAGAGGCTATAGGACTTTAGGAAATCTCTCTATTTTCTTTTGTCTCCTTTTGTGCTATAACTTGGGTCCAAATTGGTATCTTATCTACTTCACTCTTCTGTCTGCAGATGATTAACACTCGCTTCAACGGTGTCAGACCCATAGCTCCCGTCAATGAGCCCACTAAAGAGTCTGCAACAAGAGGTCGCAGTCGAGGCAGGTGTAGAGAAAGATAAAGACGCATAAACCAAGGAAGGGTAGCACCTACTAGGGATAGAGCTCCGGTTGAGCATGCTCCCAGAAATGAGAATCCTCCTGCGCATCATGAAGAGATAGCAGAGAATGTTGAGATTGAAGATGAGGAGAATGTTGGACAAGAGGAACATGTGCAGGCTGAGACTACAAGTATTCCTCCCCTAGACCCAATGTTAGCTCAACAAATTATATCGTTCTTGAAAGGATTGGCTGGTCCTGGAGTGCTTCCCTCTGTTCAAGCAACTCAAGCTCCCACCAATCCCTCTATTGCTATCACTATCCCCAAGGTGGGTGGAACTGTAGGTAATGATGCATTCTTCCATCCTTTTATGGGTCCTGTTATGACTGGTAATGAAACTGAGATGTTGACTAAGTTCTTGAAATTAAAAACGCCTGTGTTCCATGGTTCCGAGAGTGAGGACGCTTATGAGTTCATCCTAGATTGTTATGAGAGGCTTCATAAGTTGGGAATTGTCCATCAGCATGGAGTAGAGTTTGTGACCTTCCAACTTCAGGGTGATGTTAAGTAGTGGTGGAGAGCTTATAGGGAATACAGATCTTCAGCTTTACCCCCACTCACTTGGACCCAGTTTCATGCTCTGTTCTTGGAAAAATATCCGCCCTAGACCTTTAGAGATCGCAAGAAATATGAGTTCATGGCTTTGGAGCAAGGTGGTATGTATGTGGCTGCTTATGAGGCTAGGTTCCATGCTTGTCGAGATATTCTACGCAATTGATGACTACTGAGGAAGAGAGGATCTGCCTATTTGTTAAGGGACTAAATTCTGAGGTGCAGGTATTGTTCGTTCATATGACCTCTGCAGGAAAAAGCTTCAATGAGGTAACAGATTTGGTGAAGAAAGTAGAAGGGGTGAGGCAAGACAGTCAGGCTAAGGCATTGGCTAAGAAATCCAATAATTCAGGTAACTTTCAGGGTTTTTACTCCAGAGGTTCACGGAGGCCGACACTTGCAGCACGGCCAATTCAGTCCTCTATGCCCGCTTCTACAGGTAATTACTCAGGAACTCCACCTCAGAATTTGATTCAGGATAGCCAGGGAGCCGCACCTTCGGTGGGCAGCAAACCATCTTTTGATCGTACTTGTTATAATTGTGGAGAACCTTGGAATATGAGGAGAGATTGTCCCCACCTGCACATGATAGATTCTGTGCAGCAGCAGTCTAGAGTAGTGGTACCCACGGGAAATGGTAATAATGGTTGAGGGCATCCACAAGGTGGGCGAGGAGGAAATCGGTGAGGCCATGAAAGTCGGGGAAATGGTAATGCAGGCAGAGGTACAATGCAACCAAGCAGGGAAGTCGCCCGTCAGGATGACAGGGCTCAGTGTTATGCCTTTCCGGGCAAGAGCGAGGTGAAGGCGTCTGACGCAGTGATCAAAAGTACTATTCTTGTCTGTGATCGGATAGATAATGTGTTATTTGATCCGATTTCTAGTTATTCTTATGTGTCCGTGCGATTTGCCTCATAGTTTGATATGAATTGTGATGTACTTGATGCCCCCTTCCATGCTTCTACCCCAGTTGGAGAGTCTGTCATAGTCACCCATATTTATTGTGCTTGTTCTATTATGTTTATGGGCTTTCAGACTTGGGCTGATTTGGTGATTATGGATATCACTAACTTTGATATAATCTTAGGCATGACTTTAATCCCCTATTATGCTGTGTTAAATTGTAATACTAAGTCTGTGACTGTAGAAACTTCGGAAAGGAAAATATTAGAGTGGGAAGGGTTGTACAAGCCTAAGCAAGCTAAGATCATATCCTTCATTCGGGCTAGGAAATTGGTGGGGCAGGGTTGTTTGGCTTACTTGGCTCATATTCGGGATGTGGAGGTTGAGTCTTCCTCTATTGAGTCTATTCCCGTGGTGTCTAAATTTAGAGAAGTGTTCCCTACTAATTTTCCTGGTATGCCTCCGGATAGAGATATAGATTTCTGCATTGATTTAGAACCTAGTACCCGCCCCATCTCCATCCCTCCGTATTGCCCGGTAGAGTTAAGAGAGCTTAAGGTTCAAATCCAAGAACTACTTGATAAAGGTTTCATCCATCCTAGTGCACCCCAGTGAGGTGCTCCTGTCTTGTTTGTTAAGAAAAATGATGGTAGTATGAGGATGTGTATAGATTACCGGCAATTGGATAGGGTCTCCATTCGAAACAACTACCCATTGACTTGAATATATGATTTTTTTGACCAATTGCAAGGTGCGTCAGTTTTCTCTAAGATTTATCTAAGCTCTGGTTACCATCAGTTAAAGATTAGGCCTGAGGATGTGCCCAAGATGGTGTTTAGAACCCGTTATGGGCATTAGTAGTTTCTAGTTATGTCGTTTGGGTTGACAAATGCGCCTGCAGCTTTCATGAGTTTGATGAATGGTTAGTTCAAGCCCTTTCTTGATTCATTTGTTATAGTATTTATTGATGACATTTTGGTTTACTCAAAAAGTGAGGAAGAGCATGCCGACCATCTCCTTATTGTTATTGGTGTTCTTGGGAAACAAAAGTTGTATGCAAAATTTTCTAAGTGTGAATTTTGGTTGACATCGGTTACCTTTTTGGAGTATGTAGTTTCAAAAGAAGGGGTTATGGTAGATCCCCAAAAGATTGAGAATTGGGTTCGGCCTAGCTCTGTGACTGAAGTTAGGAGTTTTGTGGGGCTCGCTAGCTACTATCGTCAATTTGTGAAGAGCTTTGCTTATATTGCCACGCATCTGACAAGGTTCACCAAAAAAGAGGTACCCTTTGAATGGACTGAGAAGTGTGATGAGAGCTTTCAAACGCTCAAGACTCTTTTGACCACACCGCCTATTCTAGCATTACCAGTGGAAGATAAAGATTTTATTGTTTATTGTGATTCTTCACATTCGGGTTTGGGTGCTATGTTAATGCAGGATAAGAATGTTATAGCTTATGCATCGCGGCAGTTGAAGGTGCATGAGAGGAATTACCTAACACATGATTTAGAGTTGGCAGCAGTAGTGTTTGCTCTTAAGATCTGGCGGCATTACCTCTATGGTGTCAAGTGTGAGGTGTTTACTGAAAATCGTAGTCTACATCATGTATTCACTCAAAAGGATCTGTATTTGAGGCAATGAAGGTGGATGTAGTTACTCAAGGATTATGATGTGACCATACAATAGCATCCGGGCAAGATTAATGTGGTGGCAAACGGGCTAAGTCAGAAGGCGTTGAGTATGGGCAGTCTAGCTTGCTTGAGTGTATCCAAGCGACCTTTGGCTAAGAAAATTCAGACCTTGGAGTGTAAGTTCATACAGTTGGGCATCTCAGGGAAAGGTGGGGTGTTAGCTAGCATTGAAGTAAGAGCCACGTTCATTGAAGAGATCAAGGCCAAACAGTTTGAGGATGAGCATTTGAAGGAATTCAGAAATAAAACAGTGTCTGGCAAGGCACAATAGACCACTGTTGATATGGGGGGTGTGCTCAAATTTAAAGGAAGGATTTGTGTCCCTAGAGTGAGCGACTTGATTCAAAATTTATTGGCAGAGTCGCAGTATTCCATTCATCCGGGTGTGACCAAGATGTACTGAGACTTGAAGAAACTAGATTGGTGGCCGGGCATGAAGAAAGATATATAGGAATTTGTGGCTAAGTGTCAAAATTGCCAACAAGTAAAGTATGAGCACCAAAGACCTACAGGTTTGCTTCAGAAAATGCAAATTCCGTAATGGAAGTGGGAAAGGATAGCTATGGACTTCGTGGTTGGTCTTCCCAAGACCTTGGGGAAGTATGATTCTATTTGGGTAGTGGTTGACAGATTGACTAAGTCAGCCCATTTTATTCCAGTCAGAATAGATTATAATGCGCAGCAATTGGCTAAGGTGTATGTAAAAGAGATAGTAAGGCTGCACCGGGCCTTTATATTATCTCAGACCATGGTACGCAGTTCACATCCAAGTTTTGGAGGAAATTACATGATGAATTAGGCACACAACTCACTTTTAGTAAAACTTTCCATCCTCAGACGGATGGTTAGTCAGAGAGGACTATTCAAGTGTTAGAGGACACGTTGAGGGCATGTGTGATTGACTTTGGAGTACATTGGGATAAGTTTCTACCTTTGTGTAAGTTCTCCTATAATAATAGTTATCACTCCAGCATAGATATGATACCGTTTGAGGCACTCTATGGGAGGAGATGTAGATAAACCCATATGATGGTTTGAGGCTGGAGATGTGACGCCTTTGGGGGTTGATTTAGTGAAGGATGGTCAGGATAAGGTAAGAAGCATCCGAGCTAAGCTTTTAGCGGCCCAGAGTAGACAAAAAAAGTATACAAACCATAAGGTGAGGGACATGACATTTCAGAATGGTGAGAAGGTTCTTCTTAAGGTATCACCTATGAAAGGGGCTATGATATTTGGCAAGAAGGGCAAGCTTAGTCCTCGGTACATTAGTCCATTTGAGATTCTTGATTGTGTAGGGCCAGTGGCTTATAGATTGACCTTACCTCCTAACCTATCGAGAGTTCATCCGGTATTTCATGTATCCATGTTGAAGAGATATCATGGTGATGGGGATTACATCATAAAGTGGGACTTAGTGTTGTTAGACAAGGACCTCCAATACAAGGAGCAACCTTTTGCAATTCTTGATCGTGATGTCTGGAAGCTGAGAACTAAGGAGATTAAGTCCGTAAAAGTTCAATGGAAGCATCATCCAGTTGAGAAAACTACTTGGGAAACCGAGAAGGACATGCGAGACAAGTATCCCTAGTTGTTCGTCGATTCAGGTTTTACTCCACTCTTATTTTAGTATGTTTGTTCTAAGTATGTCACTCAGGGACGAGTGATGGGTAAATTGGTATCTATTGTAACGACCTGTTCGCATCGTTATATAAAAGGCAATAGGGAAAAAAATTGGGCCGGAAAACTTTTTGGAAGTAACTTAGAATTTCTCAACCTAGACCAGATTTGGATGAAATCGGAGTTATTGAGGTATAGGTAAAACTGGTAACAAATGGGAGATCTAAATATGAATTTGATCACATGAGTAGATAGCTAAGACATTAAGGAACTTGTACAACTTTACGGAATCGAATTCGGGCGAGTAGAACTCCCGAAATTGATCTTAGCGTGGAAGGGTATTTTCTGAGTGTCATGGGATGAAAGTGTGTTGTGAAATGGGTTTGGAACTCTTAAATCGACTCACTGATTTTGTGTAAGCTGCCAGGGCGTGATTTATTCCTCCAAGGGGGCTGCTGTGGTGGAATGGGGCCCGCCGTAGCGGCTCAGTCACGACTTAAGTCGGAAATAAACCCCAAAACATTATTTTTTTGAAACATTCGATCTTGAGAGCTAAGGAACGACCCAGAGATATTTCTTGAAGGTTTTCCACCTTTTCTAGCACCAAAGGTATGGTTTTTACTCCCCGAATCCATTTTTCGATCCGCAGAACTTAGTTTCTTGGGTAACATTGATGGGGGGTGGTTTTGATTATGGAATTATGGTGGAAAAAGCCCTAATATGGGTATGGGGATCAAGGGTTCAACCTAGGGTTGTTATTATTAATTATGATTCGAGTAATTAGTTCTTGTTTATTGATACTCGCGATATATTGATTGTTTGTAGACCAAGAACAAGCGGAAAGAATATGGAAAGGGGAGAATCAAGTTTCTTAGGGAATTCAAGCTTTGTTCAAGGTAGATGATAGATGTGATTTCTTGTTGGTGTGATATATGTTAGTAATTACTTCATTATAATGCATGTATGTATGCGAACGTTGCACTATTGATCACACTAATCGTAAATGAGCATGAATGAATGATTGTGTTCCATGAATCAACACTTGATTGTCTGATTACGGGAATGTACATTGTGTTTGTGATTGTGGCTTGTTGAATAGATCGGGTGTTACATTCCAACACACTAACTTGAATCGGGTGCCACGTTCCGACGCATAAATGGGATTGGGTGTCACTTCCGGCACACTACTTTGGATCGGGTACCACGTACTGGTACACTAATAGTTCAGGTATGGATTCCATGAGAGAACCATTAAATTGACATGACAGTAATATTAATGTGTTATTGAGAGTGTGAAATTCTACGTAATTCGTAAGTGATAATTGATATTGTATATGTTTGGTGTATGCATGTTTATTATTGTTGTAATGACTTATATATGTTTCACCTATTAGGATAGTCGCGTGATCCTACCAGTACACTATGGTTGTGTACTGATACTACACTTGCTCTTTCTTTCTTGAGTACAGAGCATCTTCAGGCGGCTACTGACAGACCTCGTTTAGAAGACAAGTGTTTGACTCGAATTCCAGGGTGAACCAATCTTTACGGGCTGCCATGAGTTCTCTTTTTTGTTTACGTCCACATCTTCAGACTTGAACTAGTACTTAGATTTTCTTATGTTTAATTGGGTTGTACCCATTTCCTTTAGACTTATGATCCTTGTTAGAGTTTTGGTACATTGACTTTCAGGTTCTAGGCATTATTTCCGCATTTGGTTGTTAGACTTTTGTTGGAGTTTATGGGAACTCCCTATTTTTCATTTAGCATTTAAACCTGCTTCCGTATCTTTAAATGTCTTAGTTTTGATTAAGTTGTGTAGTTCTTGGTTAGATTATTAGTATTAATGGCTCTCCCACCGTAGGATTAGTTTGGGTGCCACTCACAACGATCTGGGTCGTGATAAGGCCCAATAACTTCTTCATGTTTGAATTACAATAACAGATCGCCTCGCAGCAATGCAAGATCCTTATCAACAGTATATTTAAAAGATACCTCCAACAACTCAGACCTATCGATGAGCATCTCATATGACTCCTCCTTGTTTCCACCTCTAGCTTCTTCAAGCATTCTCATTGTGAAATGTCTCTGTACTTTGAATTTTTTTATCTCCTTGTGCTCAATGATCCACCGATAATCATCAAAACTCTTTGCATACATTCTGATTAGAAAGCATAGTGAAAGTTTTCATTGACTCAACTTTTGCCAAAATACCTCCGAGCTGTTAAACAACTTAGAAATATTGTTTAACTCTTTCAATAATACAAGATACTGAAACCACCATGATACGATAAGTCTGCCTTCATTAATCAACAACTTACCTTCCAATTTCCTTAAGCATCATTTTGTTTTATCTAGCAAATCATATATAATGATAAGCAAGTCAGACAAAATATGATGCAAGCTTTCAATGTACTCTATGTCATACTTTGCTTCACCGCTTTTAGAGTCGAAAGGTTGTTGCAACAATGCCCTCACCAAACACATATACTCAGTAACAGCATTCACAATGCTCATCAGTGCTAACCCCATAAAATTAACTGATTCGTTACTCAATTCTTACTCGCGGGATAAATCAGCAACTACATCCTCACGAACAAACATAAAAGCATCATTCAATTCTAACAATTCATTAGCAAAATTCTTCTTGCACCTTGCAATCCCAACAACCTCTACTATATCCCTTTTACTACTCCGACAAAATCTATACAAGGGATCCTCAAGCCAAACAACTCTTCTCCAATCGAGCACATTCATTGTATCTCTTCATATGCAAATCAGTACTCATCAATGAACCGATGAATCTATGATAGATTCATCAGCAACATGTTTCTTAAAAGTTTATCTGGAGACAGATAAAGCATTACTAAAGCTGCAAGCACCGATAAAGAGATAAATATGTGAAAATGTCGAGAGGATTCTTCATTAATATTATGCATTGGAGTCATCATAAGAAACTTCTTCAACATCCTTATGATGTGATGCCCAAGTTTAAGAGCTGAAGGATCATTGCTTCTCAAAATATCGAAGACTTGTGAAGCTAAGTCATCGGTGAGCTTCCAAGCCTGAGGAATATTTGTGCTCAATAGTTGACCAATTACAAGTTGTATAGTTGTATCGCGTAGAATCCTACAATCTTCCAATATTTGGTTTGACCAATTACATCTCATCATCAACCCCAACCGCGATTTTTAGAAGTGTACAAAACAGTGATACTAAAAGACCACATACTTCCGAAGCATCTCCAGTCAATATACTAAATGAATTGATAAATTTACATATAAATTTTTCAGCAATTGATTTGTAGCCATATCCTGAGACATATAAAGCATTACCAAATCTGCAGAAGCAGACTAGGAAATGAACAATTTTATATGGAAATATTGTAACGACCTAAACCATCATTATTTAGGAAAAGCAAAAATTTGGGAAATTTCTGGGCCACTGTTCCGCCAGGGCGGGGTAAGTTGGCGCCAAAGCAGGATAGGCGAGACAAAATGTAAATAACGCGAAAGCATATTTTTTTCCTTCTTCCTAAAATACCTAATTTAGACGTAAAACATCCTAGAAACCCCCAAAAAGTTGCTCTAAGCTTAGGAAGGAAGGACAAGGAGATTCCTAGCATAAGCATATCAAACCTTACGAATTCTTGGACAAATTCACCATCGTGTCTTCCGAAAAACCAAAATTAGAGCTATAATTCCATGTAGCAGCTTGGTGCCAGGTAGGTTAGGTTTTTATAAATTGAGTAGATATAAATTTGTGCCCTCTGCATAGTATAATGATAGTCAATGGTAGGATTCATGTGTAGACCTTCGTGCACCAAACAAGAGATGATTTATTCATAGGAGGAAGCCTTAGATGATGAATTAGGGCTAAGTATGGTTGATTTATTGTCTTAATGATATATGTATTGATGAATACTTCATTATGATTGTTTTATTTCATGTTGCGTGATGTATGTTGGTTCATGCTTCGTTATAATACGTGTATGTATGAGGATGTTGCATTATTGATCACAAAAATTGTAACTGAAGATAGATGAATGATGAATATCATGAATCATGACTTGATTGTTTGAATATGTGAATGTACTTTTGATTGTGACTTGTTGAATAGATCGGGTGTTGTGTTTCGATACACTAACTTGGATCGGTTGCCATATTTTGGTATAATCATGGGATCGGTTGCCACATTCCAGCATAAATATTGGATCTGGTACCGCGTTCCGGTATGCTAACAGTTTGGGTTTGGGTTCCATGAGAGGACCAATGACTTGACATAATTGTGTAACTTGAGATATGTGAAACTATTCGTTGTTCATAAGTGATAAGTGTGGCTGCATTGCTCCTGAAGAGTAAATGATTATGATGATCTATTTCTGTTTGTTCTACTATGTTAATTCAACCTGTTTTGTATCTCGTTGTTGAATGAAATAGGAAATGCCAAGGGTTCAAGAGTTGTTAATGTTTAAGAGACAAGGGTTTTCCATGTGTTGCGAGGGCGAGAGTTGGAGGTAGTTTATGTGATGTAAACACCTAGGTAGATTTCACCTTGGAGGAATGGATTCGTGATTAGTAGTTAAGAAGTGTCAAATAACGTACCATGTGGCAAATGTGGGTGTGGTGAAAAGAGAAAGTAAGGGTATGTCGTGGTGGATATTAGGAATGCTTGTAGTTATATTCATGGACTTTTCTATGCATTAGAATGGTTAGGCTATGATCAAGAACCGGGTGAGTAGCTAGACTGAGAAGATCGTTAGTAGTAAAGGTACTAGTGTAATTCTGAGGTATTCAAGAGAGGGTAAAGGTGGAGAAGCGAGTGGTTTATTGCATGTTCTTGCTAGTTTATTTCTTATATTATGTGGCGGGCGACGGGTTGACCAATGATGCCTACTAGTACGTGTGGTTTTTTACTGATACTACTCTTGTTATGCCTTTTTGGGCATAGATTGGATGCAGGTTGGTGATGTTTCATTAGAGGAAGATGAATAATTCTCCAGTAGCTTCTATCTTTCCTTTTGCATGGTGGGAGCTGTGTCTTTTGTTTATTTTGTCTAGTTGTACTCTTAGTATCTCTTGTACCTGTTTAGACTAAATCATTGGGGGTGTTAGTTACTTTACAAGTCTTACAAAAAGAATTTGTGTTAAAGGGTATTTTTATAAAATCTTGCTAGATTAATTATTTCCGCTTATTTAGTTTTTTCGCATGTTTTAAAGATTTGGTTATGAAGGTTCTCCTACTTAGGTGGTAGTTTGTAGGTGCCCACACGGCCCGGTGGGTTGAGTCGTGATAAATAAGTATCAGAGTCCAGGTTACCGGTCTCCCAGTACAAGAGCAAAATGTGGACTAGACTCCTGCGGATTAGTGTGTTGACGTCCACATCAAATCTTCAGGAAGCTAGGAAGAATTCTAGGAAGTTGTCCTATCTTTTTCTCCTTTCGTGCGAGTGTCGCTTGTGGTATGAGTTGAGTCCAATTGGTATCTCCCAATTCCAATTGGTATCTCAACGAAGTGAACTAGATGTCGTTGTTACAACTGAAGGGACACCAGCAAGCTAATTGGAACTGAGAAGGTTCCAATTGGTATCTGGCTTTAGGGGTTGTATAAGGTATAAATGATCAGTAATGATCGTCTATGGAACGATTTAACTAATAATATGTTCTTGTCTGTTAGTCGTATATTGGAGATCTATGAATGTGTGTTTCTGTTTGTCTAAATTAATTGTGAATGCGAAAGTTATAGTTGATTGAATGTGATGATGTGATTATGTGACATGAATGCGTGCCTGAACTTGGATGTGTGTAAGGTGTAAGATGAATGGTTGAAATTATGCAAGAGGTAACGACTTGAGTATTGTGAAACCTGTTATGTAGGAAAGGTGCAGACTAAGTTCAATGATAGAGTCTAGAAGATTTACGAGGTGATTCGTAAGTAAAAATCTAGACGTGTATTACGCATGATGTAATAACTATGTGAGTGTCTAGGTGTATCCTAGGGATGTGTGGGTTGTGGTGTTTAATCAAGGGAAATAAGTTGGATTGTGTATCGTGGAGATTGACTCGGGGTAGGCATCAACTATCTAGCTTAGGGAATTACTCTAAGAATTGCTAAGTAAAGCTGGGAACCTTGTGGAATTTGGAAAAGACAAAAATACCAGAAAATTTTGTTGGCGTAGGTTTTGGTCCTGTCTGAGTCGCTGGGGCGGGATTATCCCCGCCAGGGCGGAATTTCTCCCGCCAGAGCGGGACGAGGCAAGGCGGAACCTCATCCTGCCTCCTCTGTTTTCCCAAGTTAGCCTAAAAGAACCCCAAATGGTATCCTGTCTAATCCCTGCAATTCAATCAGTGTTCAACAATCGAGGATAGATTATAAAACTTAGTAATTGATTGTGTACTGCGAAAGACAACAGAAAACCAGCATCCATGTGCTACAAAAACATAAGGAAACAAAAGAGAACCCAACATTGTTTCTTATTACAAGCTCACGAAGGGCGAAAACCAAATAAAGACCCCTAGGACTGGGAGGTGTCGTCATCAAAATTGAGATCCTCTCGAGGTACCAAGCCAGTCACAACCTCGTCCATAAAAGAGAAGTGCTGGAAATCCCCTTTCTCGATTTGAGGAATCTTATGTACAGGGGTGACACAAGTGAAAATGATCCTCAAAGTCTTCCATATATGAACTAGCAAATGATCCCTCTCCAGAACCTTCCTCCTCTCCTGACGCAACTCGCAGCGGAGCATCTCGACCTTTAGGGCAGTGTTGGATGGAACAGGAGTAGTGTCAGCAAAGGAGTGCCCCAACCTCCATCAGACGGCCGCCAGGTCCTCTTCAACCCGTACACCTGAAAGTGAGGTGGGACGAGTACCATCGCCATCATTGTAATCCGAATCTACGACCCCCTTACTGCTGCTGGTCTTGTTTGTTCTCCTCCCTTTGCTCTGAGAAGTAGAGCCTTATCTAACCAAAAGAGGGTGAAGGGGGGATCCAAAGGAAGTACCTCACCAGTATCTAGAAGTGGCACCTCTGCCTGTTTGTACAACGCAGTGATAAGTCCCGGTAGGAAGAAAGCCTTCTTGTTACCCCGGTAAAACATCTTCCACTCTGAGATAATTTGCGCCCCCACATTCAGTTGTATACCCTGCACCGCGCACGCCACCACCAAGGCCCAAGGAAATGTCACGTTCATTCGATTGCCCGACAGGAGAATCCTCCTAGTGACCAAGTAAAGCCACCTCTTAGCATCTGGTGACCAGTCCGCACTAGTAATTCCCTCAGCAGTAGGCCAATAGACCTTGTCCCGGCGTGTAGGCTCCACCAGTGTGTCCCTCAACCAGCCAAGATCCATCTCCCTCAACTTACCTCGTACTCATCATTCGAGACCTCAAGATACTCTAGTACCTTATTTAGGGCAGTGGCGTTTAGGGGGACGTCAATGCCCTAGATGCGAATGATGAGGTGAGGATCATCCCAGCGGACGATGGGCAGGATAGCGTAGAACTCCCCTACCCAGTCAGCACGCACGGTAGGGGAAGCCTCGGTCAGGGGAGGCCACCCAAACTCTATCAGATGAGCATAGAAGGAGGGATCTTTCTCCTCCAGCCTAAGCAAGATGAAGCCCCTCTCACTGCAAAACTTATTTTTTCGGAATTCATAAAATCTCTCTCGACTAGTATTGTCTGGAAATCGGACAAAGGGAAAATTTTCTTCATTTAAACCTACCGTTAGATAAGCCTGCAAGATATGAAAAAGATAAGTTAGAGCACGCTAGTAATAGACAGTTTAAGGTTGAAAGGAAAGGGAGAAGTTTCTTATTTAAGGGATGGAGGCCAATGGTCTGGCATGTCCCGCCACAGCGGCCAAGCGGGATGAAGGTAGCCAGGGCGGCCTTCATCGGGGACAAACAGCAGGCGCGATCATGGCACCTCTTCGTCCCAAAATCCCTATTTTTGATAGAATTCTAGTAGATCAGAGTATATTAACTACCCTAGAACCCAAATATGCAATCATATTAGCAAATAAACCCCTGAATGATGGCTAAATCTGAGTTTTACACTAAGATACCTTTCAACTTCCCCCACCCATTTTGGTACCGATTCGGTTATATTTCTAAAAAATCCTTACGCCCAGGACGTTGTGGAGATGCTGGGGACGTAAGAGAAGTGCCCATGCTATGATTTTCTATCAAACTAGCAACCTAAGTTCATTTTCAAAAACTACCTCCTCCAAACTATTTCTAATCGATTAGATAGCAACATGCAATTGTTGTTAATCAAGTACTGAAGTAAAAAGTGTAAGAAATGAGAAGTTACCTTGATTTCGATGTCCATAAGTGAAGTGATCGAGAGGTTTGGGAGAGTTTCAGTAAAGGAAAAAGGGAGAAATGAGGAAAACCATTCCTCATTCCCCCTTTACTATTTTTTGATCCCCTGCTTTAGCGGGAGTATCCTCGCCACAACGGTCCCGCCTCAGCGGGAGGACTGCCACCCTAGCGGGTCAGGCTGTGTAAGAGGAACTCGTTCGTTTCTTCATGTGTTTCTTTAAGTACTTAACCAAACCCCCCTTATTGAGTATAGCATTTTGTGTTTCGATTGAAAGAGTCACCATCCATCGTGGGTTTCGTAACAGACCAATTTGGTAGTTAGGAGTGTTCCGAATATAAAGTGTGTTATGTCTGTGAACTAGTCGTTCGGGGACGAACGAGGGGTAAATTGGTATCTATTGTAACGACCCAAACCATCATTATTTAGGAAAAACAAAAATTTGGGAAATTTCTGGGCCACTCTCCTGCCAGGGCGGGCCAGATACTGCTAGGGCAGCAGCACCGCGGTGGGGTAAGTTGGCGCACAGCGGGATATGCGAGAGAGATTGTAAATAAGGCAAAATCCTATTTTCTCCTTCTTCCTAAAATACCTAATTTAGAAGTAAAACATCCTAGAAACCCCCCAAAAAGCTGCTCTAAGCTTGGGAAGGAAGGAGAAGGAGATTCTTAGCGTAATGAGATCAAAACCTTGTGGATTCTTGAACAAATTCACCGTCGTGTCATTCGGAAAACCAAAATTTGAGCTATAATTCTATGCAGCAGCTTAACGCCCAGGTAGGCTAGGTTTTTATAAATTGAGTAGTTATAAATCTATGCCCTTCGCATAGTATAATGATAGTCAATGGTAGGATTCATGTGTAGGCCTTCGTGCACCAAACAAAAGATGATTTATTCATAGAAGAGAGCCTTAGATGATGAACTAGGGCTAATTATGGTTTAGTTATTGTCTTAATGATATATATATTGATGAATACTTCATTGTGATGGTTGTGATTTCATATTGTGTGATGTATGTTGGTTCTTGCTTCGTTATAATACGTGTATGTATGAGGATGTTGTACTATTGATCACATAAATAGTAACTGAAGATAGATGAATGGTGAATGCCATGAATCATGACTTGATTGTTTGAATATGAGAATGTACTTGTGATTGTAGCTTGTTGAATGGATCATGTCTTGCGTTCTGACACACTAACTTGAATTGGTTGCCATGTTTTGGTATATTCATGGGATCGGTTGCCACATTTCGGCATAAACATTGAATCAGGTACCACGTTCCGATATGCTAACAGTTTAGGTTTGAGTTCCATGAGAGGGCCAATGACTTGACATAATTGTGTATCTTGAGAAATGTGAAACTATTCGTTGTTCATAAGTGATAAGTATGGCTGCATTGCTCCTGAAGGGTAAATGATTATGATGATCTATTTATGTTTGTTCTACTATGTTAATTCAACCTGTTTTGTATTTCATTGTTGAATGGGATGGGAAGGGCCTAGGGTTCAAGAGTTGTTAATGTTTGAGAGACAAGGTTGTCCGTGTGTTGCGAGGGCGAGAGTTGGAGGTAGTATATGTGATGTAAACACCTAGGTAGATTTCACCTTGGAGGAATGAATTCGTGAGTAGTAGTTAGGAAGTGTGAAATAGCGTACCATGTGGCAAAGGCAGGGTGTGGTTAAAAGAGAAAGTAAGGGTATGTCGTGGTGGATATTCGGAATGCTTGTAGTTGTATTCATGGACTTTTCTTTGCATTAGAATGCTTAGGCTATGATCAAGAACTAGGTGAGTAGGTAGACTGAGAAGATGGTTAGTAGTAAAGGTACTAGTGTAATTCTGAGGTAATCAAGAGAGAGTAAAGGTGGAGAAGCGAGTAGTTTATTACGTGTTCTTGCTTGTTGATTTCTTATATTATGTGGCGGGCGTCGGGTTGACTGAAGATGCCTAACAGTACGTGTGGTTTTGTAGTGATACTACTCTTGCTATGCCTTTTTGGGCATAGACTGGATGTAGGTTGGTGATGTTTCATTAGAGGAAGACGAAGAATTCTCCAGCAGCTTCTATATTTCCTTTTGTTTGGTGGGAGCTGTGTCTTTTGTTTATTTTGTCTAGTTGTACTCTTAGTAGCTGATGAGTCCACAAATTGGACTCATTTAGGGTTTTATTTTGGTAAGAATAGTGTCCTCGAATGCTTATTTTGTCTAAATATCTGATGATAACTCTTAAGTTTTAGGTGTTTGAAGTTTTTGTGAAAGCATGGACACTTAGGCGCAAAAAATAACAAAAAGGCTGAAAAGAATGAAGAAGCTGAAGTTTGAGCATCGCCAAGCACACTTGGCGATTCGCCGAAGGGATTCATTCCGCCCTTTGTTCCAGTACGTGAAGCCCTGAAGGAGAAGGATAAAAAAGGCGATAAAAAGAGTAGTCGGCGCTTCGCCGAATATTTTCGCGAAGCAGTACTATACCGCCCAATGGTCCAGAACATGAAGATGCTGAAGGCAAGCATGAAATGGCAATGAAACAGAAGAAGGGCGAGTCGCCGAGTCATTCGGCGACGGCGACTAACTTCGCCAAAAGATCCGCCAACTCTATTTTCTGAAGTGTATAAATACTAAACTTATTTATTAATTTTAAGGAGTCGAACATTTATTTTAATTTCCAAAATAGAATAGTACTTTTTGGATATTTTCTCTCAAGTTTGGAAAGGGTTTTTGGGAGACTTGAAGAAAGAAGGATTTCATCTTACCCATGTTAGAAGTGGGTCTTTTCCATTCTTCTTCCTTTGCTTAAATAAAGGTTTAATTTCTTATACCCATTTGATTTCACTATCATTTTAGGTGTATTTTGTCACTTCTTGATGTGTGGCTAAAAACCCCCATTCTTGGGGTATGATTTTGCAAATATGTGTTGATATTATTGTTGGGTCTTGCTTGCTGATAGGTGAGATATAGTTTAATGGTGATTTCACCTAGTGGTTGTGGTTTAACCTAAAGGGTTTGTAGTTGCAAATACAAAGTCACCCATGTGTTTTCGGCTTGCCCGAGAGGGAGGTCGCAAAACCAAGACCACTAGATTGATGGCCTAAGGAGTGGATCGACGTGAGGTTCAGCCCGAGAGGGTGAGACCTAGTCCCATATCCTAACACTCGACTCGAGAGAGTGAGTGGGGTAAGACATAGGCTGGTCATCATGCGGCAAATGGGTGTCCGAGAGGAATGCATTTGAAACGGGGTAAGTTGCCCGAGAGGGAACTTATTTCCACTTAAAGCTTAGCCTAGTCACTGTTATCTTGAAAATTTCCTTTCAAAAGCATGTACCCAACTACTTATCTCAACTTGTATTGCGGACACACCCGAAGAACTCTTACCCATACTTGATTTTCTTGTTATTTTTGTTGTTTTTACTATACTTGTGACAAAACCCCCCAAATCGATATTTGACACTTTTGTGTCACCCCCGTTAATTTATAATATTTTTAATCGTTAATGTCTTTAGCTACGACTAGTTAGAACTAGATTTTAATTTTCTATTAATTCTCAAAACCACTACCTTCGGACACGACCCCAACCTTTAGTTGGGTTACTATATTATCGACGATCGTAGACACTCGTACCGTAGGTTAGTGTCTTTGGTCAAGATAAGCATCAATAGCTCTTGTACCTGTTTAGACTAGATCCTTGGGGGTATTAGTTACATTACAAGTCTTGAAAAAAGAATTTGTGTTAAAGGGTCTTTTTTATAAAATCCTGTTAGATTAATTATTTCTGCTTATTTAGTTTTTCCGCATGTTTTAACTATTTGGTTATGAGGGTTCTCCTACTTAGGTGGTAGTATGTAGGTGCCCGCACGGCCCGGTGGATTGGGTCGTGACAAAAAATGTTATGGTGTGAGAGGCATAGATATGAGTTGGTATATGTGGGATTATTTTTGAATAATAAATATGTGGATCCTACCTCATTCATTGACTCTCTCCTACCTTCTATCCCTTTCTTTCCTTACACCTTTTATTTTTGTACTTATCTCTATAATTTCCTAATCAATTTTTTATATTGTGAATTTTATTTACCCAATTCTTTCTATTATTTATAATATATTTATCTTCTCATTCTGATAATTGATAGGTATTTAAAAATAATAATATTATTTTATCAAGAATATGAGATGAAATATGAAAGAGAAAATTACATGATGGATAAAATTTTCACTTACAACATAAAAGTTTAGATAGTCGATCAACTAAGCTACTATTAAAATTCTCCATTGGTACATGTATATACGTTTAATTGGTTAATTTAGTACTAATAAAATCATTTTTTAAATTAATTTTTTATAATATTATAAATACAAAATAAAATCTTATTTTTCAATTTTCTCATTTTTTGAGTTTGATTAAATTTAACTTTTATGAAATATGATGTAAATGCTACACTATTTCATATAATTAGATCTAATCTAGTTTATGATGAATAATCATATAAAAATATATTAACCATAATGCAATTTGTTTTATATACAACTATTTACTATAATCTACTTTGTTATAATATAAAAATTCATTTATTAACCAAATGTTTATACTTTATTAATATAAAAATGATAAATAATTTGATTTGGTAAGTGAAAAATTGATCAATCAAACATATATGCATGTATCAAATGAGAGATTTTAATAGTTTAGTTGATTGACTACCTATACGTTTATCTCGTGAGTAATAATTTTACTATCCACTAATAATTTCCTCCTTTATTTTTCCTTCTCATATTTTTAATATAATAAAAAATTAAAAATAATATCTATGTCAATTATCAAATAAAATAAATAAATAAATACGTAAATGATAGAAGCTACTCTATTTGATAAAAATAAAGGGCTTGGGGTAAAAGGTAGGAGAGAAACAATGAGTAAGGTAGGACCCACAATTTTTTTACTAAAAAATAATTCCTCATACACTAACTCATTTTTATGCCTCTCACACCATAACATTTTTCATTGTGTATAGTTACATGCTTCATCAGTACTTTTCTTTAGAATCATATATGTAAAATCTCTCACTAACATTATCATATCCTTCAAATCCGAAGCGCTACAAACATAATCAAATTTCAAAATCGCAGAGATTTTTGAAATTATATCATTTATTAGTTTCTATGTCAGCATATGAAATGTGATTGACATTTTACAAACTAAATGCATGATTGCATCTTTCTCAACACCGTAAAATGTCAATGACTCCAACTAACAGGAGAGGAAGACAACTCTCCTGTCAGTTGGAGACATTGGCAATTTACGGCATTGAGAATGATGCAACTATGTATTTAGTTGGTAAAATGCCAAGCACATTTCATCTGCAAACATAGAAACTAATAAATTATATAATTTCAAAAATCTCCGCAATTTTGAAATTTGATTATGTTTGTAGTGCTTCGGATTTGAAGGATATGATAATGTTAGTGAGAGAGTTTACATATATGATTCTAAAGAAAAGTACTGATGTAGCATGTAACCATACACAATGAAAAATTTTATGGTGTGAGAGGCATAAAAATGAGTTGGTGTATGAGGAATTATTTTTTAATAAAAACTATGTAGGTCCTACCTTATTCATTGTCCCTCTCCTACCTTTTACCCCTAGCCGTCTTTTTTCACTTTCTTTCCGATCAATCTTTTCTATTTCTCATTTGTCTAAGTTTTCTAAGTTTCTTCTTTGGGTAAAGAATGAACAAAGAACAAAATTGGAGTTTGATCATTTCTCTTTCATTTTGCGGTGGTACCGCGGTGGTGGTTATCAACTTTGGTCATATTGGAAAAGTGAAGTGAAATTGTGTAATGAAAATGGTGGTGTGGTTTAGTTTAAAACTTAAGAAATCTATTTATAGGGAAAAAAATGAGAAATAGGTCAAAAGATAATTAATGTATAGATAAGAAATTGTGAATAAAATATTTTTTATTTAGATTTTTCTCAAAATAGTCAAAATGCTATTTATTAGATTTTCCCCTAAAATTAATGGTCTTATTATTTCTTTTACTAAGTTCTTTTTTGGGGATATTTTATTTAATGATGAGTTTATCTTAATGAGAAACATGTATTAGTCATTATAGTGGTTAAACTAGTTTGTTAGTCCTCAAAGTGGTCAAATTAGTATATTTATGAATGGTATACATCATTAAATTTTGTTATTTCTATATGATATCATGCGATAAGTACATATTACTTGAAAATAAATGAATAATTGACTAATATAGTTGTTGGAGCTTATTGCTTAAAAGTGAATCAACTACTTTATAAATAGTGAACATGATGAGCAAATTACTTGGGTAAAGGGTTTGAAATATGTTTGAACTTTGACCGAAAATGCTCTAACAATCCCAAATTTTGGGCATGACCTGTTACTCCCTGCACTATTTAATAGTGTATTTTAAAGATATATAGGTGCCCAGGTGGACTTCATAAATCTTGCATTACTATAAATGGTAACTTGTCAAGCTGAAAACTTATATATCTTTAAAATACACTATTAAATAGTGCAGGGGAGTAATAGGTCCTGCCCAAAGTTTGGAAATGTTACAACAATTTCGATCAAAGTTCAGATATATTTGAGATCCTTTTCCCAAATTACTTTTTTTTTAGTTAAAGGTACATATTTGCATGTTCAAAAATCTCTGGTATGTTTGATTGAGAATTTTTAGTTGTCTATTGAAGATTAAAAGGAATAACAATAACAATAATATTATAATTAATAATAATAATAATAATAATGAGAAGAAGAATAATAATAATGATAATAATAATAATAATAAGAATAATAATAATAATAATGATGATGATGATAATAATAATAATAATAATAATAATGATGATGATAATAATAATAATAATAATAATAATAATAATAATATGTTATACTATCTACTCAAAGTAGGTTGGTGATGAGTCCGAGATTTGGACTCATTTGAGGTTTTGTTTTGATAGTTTTAGTGTCCTCAAATGCCTAATTTATGCTATAAAATGATGTTAATACCTTGATTTTCAGGTTTTTGAGCTAAGGAGCAAGGAAAGGACACTAACAGGCAAAAAGGAGCATAACAAGCTGAAGAAGTGGAGAAAAGCGATCCTGGTGATCGCCAAGATCACTCGACCACTCGCCGAGTGGCTCTTCAGTCCGCCTAAAGTTCCAGTATG
Source organism: Solanum piurae (assembly GCA_029582685.1). NCBI lineage: Eukaryota > Viridiplantae > Streptophyta > Magnoliopsida > Solanales > Solanaceae > Solanum > Solanum piurae. The sequence continues at coordinate 55,557 of JAJOOO010009066.1, forward strand.
TCAGCCCTGAGGGAAGAAACCAAGTCGGCGAATCGTCGATCAGTTCCACGATGAAAATATGGATTGCCCAAAGTTACAGGACTTGAGGATGCTGAGAACCAATGCATAACGGCGATAAAAGAGAGCAAATGGCGGTTCTCCGAACCACTCGACGAACCCGACTTACCTCGCCTAATGGCCTTTCGTGCCTAATTTTTGGCAACTATAAATTAAATTTTGAACTGTAAATTCAAGAGCTTGCTACCATTTTGAATAGTTTTCTTTTGAGTTTTGAGAGTTTCCTTGTAGACTTGAAGGATTTTTGAGACTCAATTCAGAAATTTTGCAAGTAGGTTACTAATTTTCTTCAAATTGGAACATTGTAAATTCTTGAATACTCTTACCTAGTTGATGGCTAATCAATTTGGTAACCATTTTTACCTTTTTATGATGTTTGGCTAAAACCCCAATTCTTGGTGTGTGATAATGTGGTTATGGGTTGAATTAGCTTATGGATATAGTTAATTACTAGTTTAAATGCTATATTGAAGTGGGTTTATTCATTAGCTAAAGTTTATTTTATGAATTGTAGTTGCAAATGCAGTTCTAATTTTGTGTTCTTAGCTTGCTTGAGAGAGAGGTTTTGGAACCAAGGCTTTTGATTAATTATTTGTAGGTATTGGATTGATATGAGTTCAGCTCGAGAGAGTGAATCCTAAACCCAATCCTACAAATCTAGCTCGAGAGAGTGGATGGATTAAGGTGTGGGCTGTTCTTAATTGCTATGCTTGTTGAAGCTCGAAAGAAATCACCTGATTCAGGGTAGTTGTTTGAGAGAAAGCTATCTCCCTCATAGTCTAGCCTACCTACTAATATTTTGCTATGTATTAGTAGTTACAATTACCCATATAGAGAAATTTGCCTATAATCGATCACATCTCGAGAATTCATCTCCGTATTATTATTTCGGTTTTGTGTGATTGCATTGTAGCTGATAATTGCAACCCTCCCATCTGACATTCGTGTAACCCCTTTTGATTTGTTTCATGTCTTTTTCGATAATTTCTATTCCTATAGCTAGTTAGATCACTTTTTTACTTCCCAATTGAATTTTAACACGTACCTCTCCATGTGGGTTCGATCCTAACTAATTTATTCTGTTTTATACTGCTTAACGATCGTTTGCACCTAGAATTGGATGAGGTGAGTTTGAAACGATAATAAAATGGCGCCGCTGCAAGGGACTGGTGTTGTTTAAAATTATTTTAGTGAAGTCAAATTGTGATCTCTTTGGTTGTAGTTGAATCTATTTACTTTAGTTTTTGGTTTTTGTATTGCTTGTGTTCAACAGAGGATGAGATAAGCATAAACAGGAGCAATGGTAGCCAAGTGGGCCACCAAGATGATATTGGGAACCTCATTGATGTAAATGACCCAAATGTGAATGACCCAATTCCATTGGGTGGTGTAGGTGCAATACGTCTACCTCCAATTGAATGGAGTGTCATCTTCCATGTCACAAGCACAATGTTGCAACTCCTCCAAATGAAGGGATTATATGGAGGATTGACTCACGAAGACCCACGTGAATATATTCGGAACTTCGTGGACGTTTGTGGTCCGTTCTCATTCAAGAACTTACAAGAATCAGTCTGTTTCAGGTTGATCCCATTCTCTTTGATGGGTGAGGCTAGTAAATGGTTGGCTGAGTTGCTAAGGGATTCCATCACCTCTTGGGATGAGCTTACTACAACATTCCATGTGAGATTCTTTCTCCCGTCAAGGATGATGACCTTAAGGATAGTATGTAACGTTTCAAGCGCTTGGAAGGTGAACCTATCCATGAGACGTGGATGAGGGTTAAGAAATTGGTACTTCAATGCCAACCCACGGGCTACAGAATCACAAAATGCAGCAGTACTTCTATAGGAGCCTTGACTCACTGAACAAAGGAGTTGTTGATCAAGTTGTTCCCGGTGGTATAATTAAACAACCCTATGAAGTAGCATCGCAACTTCTTGATGGCATGACCAAGATAAACCGAGCATGGTATACTCGTGAGGACCAAGTGTATCCTCTCACTTTTAGAATGACAAAAGAATAGATTGAAAAGGATCAGGAGAGGGACCAAAACATGGCCAAAATGATGACCCAGCTGGATATCTTGGCGAAATATGTGATGGGTAGTGGTGCAAATAGTGTAAATGTTGTTGGTGTTGGTGGAGTAAATCCTGACGAAGCTCACTTTGAAGCACTTTATAATGAGGAAGTGAAATTCCTAGCTAATCAAGGAGGTGGATATCGGCAAAATTATCCAAGGCCAGGGGAAACCCGGGTTGAAATAAAGATGATGGATGGAGAGACCGTGACAGAGAATGGTGTGATCATAATGCCACTTGGAAGGGAAAAGATGGTGATAAGGACAGGTACGTCCCAACCCATGAGTGTCAAAAAGCCCAAGGAATTTGAAAATGTCCGTACGAAAGGCATGCTCTCACGTATTCTCAACAAAGTTGAAGGGTCGGACAAGGTGTTGAAAGAGATGAAGGTAGATGTGTCTACACTTAACAGACGACCACCTCTCATTCTGTGTTGATCAAATAGTTGGAGATCCAAATGGGTCAAATTTCTTCTCATTTGAATCTAAGGCCAAAAGGGGGCCTACCAAGTGATACCTTGGCAAACCCGAAGAATGATCCGTCAATGGGTACTTTTGTCGTGCCACGACGTTAAATAAGGCACTTCTTGGGAGGCAACCCAAGTTTATAATGCTTTAGTTTTTGATTTTGAATAACGGGTGTTGATTGTGCAGGTTGAAAAGTGAAAAGTGTTGGAAAATGGGTAGTTTGGCGAGCCAAAGTCCAGTTGGCGACCCGCCACCAGGTTGACGAGCCCGACTTGGACTGCTGTTGGAACCACCAAGCTTGAAGGGAACACTGTAAAACTCGGCGGGGTAAATGCTTAATTGGTGACTCGCTGAACAGGTCGGCGAGCCGGATTTTGTCCGCCGTTTCATCCCTTAAATTGCTGAGAGTCCTGTAAAACTCGGCGAAGTAAAATACCACTCGACGAATCGCTGAGTGGGTCGGCGAGCACGACTTACTCAGCCGAAGGTGCCACGAACTGAAAGGTTTTAACGGCCAAACGATTTAAAATTTCAAAATCCTTCATTTTTTGTCATTTTTAACTCTTGTACCCTCTCATCCAACATTTGATCTTCCATATTTTATTGATTTTACCTGCATTTTGTGTGAAATTGTGCTCGGAATTGGGGAACTTTGCCGCCTAGCTATTCAAATTAGAAATTTGGCATTAAGATTTCTTTTCCGAACCTTGTACTTTAATTTTATGGTTGAAAGAAAATGCAATAGGTAAATTTGTTGTTGTTTTATGTTGGGTAATTGGTATAATCGTGTTTAATGTGTTGGATTGCCCGTAATTTTTTAAATATGTGCCTAAATGCTTTAAATTGATCGATTCACATGCTCTTGCTTGAAAAATCAAGTTAAATTGTTGGGTTGCGGTTTATATGTGTTGAGTCTAGTAAGGTGAAGTCTAAGTAACCCTAAATTGTGCTAAATAACGTAATTTTCCCAATGATGGAGCGTTTGACGTTATTCTGAAGGGCATAAGTCGTCAATGACCAATTTTGGCCAAATTGGTGGAATTCTGAGTACCTCGAGGGCATGGGTCTGACTCTAATTGAATGGTGTTTGTGTTTGATTTTGAATTGGAGAGCTGTGGGCTTGATTTTGAGATTAGGGTTGAAAACTGACACATTAGGCCGTTTGGCAAGATACGTCGAGCTCGTCAAGTGGTTCAGAGGATCATCAAAGTCCCACACAGATCACCTTTAATTTTAAATTGTGGTTGAGTTTGTTCAATAACTTTTGGCGAGATGTGTGAGCTCGCGTGAGTTCACTTGGCAACTCAACGAAAGGCCTTCTTGATCACAGTTTTTGCGCCCCTAACCCTTAAAATACACTCTAACTTTCAGTGGGCTACTTCGAGCTTGCTGATTGGTGTTGGCAATTCGCTGAATGGCCCTGAACATCACCGACCTTTCTTGAGTTTTGAAATTTTTCGCGATGGTACTTTTGGCGAGCCCAATATGGCGTGCCTAAGTGACTTGGCGGCTCGTCGACTGGTTCGGCAAGTCTTTCTGCAACTAAATTTCTGCATTTTTCTTTATTTTTTTAAAACATTTTTCTATGTGGTTTGCAGGAATGGCTAGAACAAACTTGAATGATAGTGGCATGCCACCCCAAAAGTGGGCACCAGGGATTGTGATAAATGAGAAAGCAGTTGCTTCAAACACAAAGGGCAAGAAGTTACCTCCGAAGGGAGGCAAGGGAAAGGGCAAAGCGCCCATAGTTGAAACACTAGAGTACAACTCCGGCAGTGAGGGAGAGTCATTTGATTCTCAAGCTTTATTCTCTGAGACTAAGGATAATTAGTTATTATAGGCCTGACGAGCAGAGCTTCATTTCAAAGCTCGTTAGGATCCGTCTAGAATTCTCGACCCGACCCATCCTACTTCAGATTCAGTGCCTGCTCCAACACATAGGGTGGTCCTAACACCACCAGTTCATGGTCCTCCTTCCCGGTTACTCAACCGATTTAAGGCCGAGGGATTGAGGACCATCTTGGAAGAGAAGAGATTGTCCACAGATGGTGTAATGGATATATGTGTGGGACACTCTCCGGTTCCACAGATTAGAGATCTTCACCAGTCCCCGTGGCCCATACATTCCCACCTGGGTAAGGGAATTCTACTCAGCCTAGAGTGATCTAGTACTTCAGGGGAAGAAGAAGCCTAGTGCCTTCAGGCCAGTGGAGTTTGTGATGGTTCAAGGGAGGAAGGTTAGATGTAGTAGCGGTGATATCAATGTTGCATTTAAGAGGGCAATGGATTTCGTACATGAGTACCAGAGTATGACTACTATAAAGACTCTGGATGACATAAAGGGTTTGCTATCCCCCCTGATTTCTGACACCACCCCGAGGTAGATTGAGGCTGGAGAGCCTATCGAGAAAAAGGACCTAAACATAGTGGCTCGGTATTGGTTTGGATTCATTATCAGCACAGTCATGCCGTCGCAGAACTAGTCCATTCTCCACCACCCAAATGTGGGCTGTCTCGAGTCTATCATAGCTAGGAAGCGGCTGAATTTGGGATTAATTATCAAGCAGGAGATGGACATAAGGGACAAACAGTGCTAGACGTCCCTTCCCTTTCAAATACTGATCATAGATTTGTGTCGTCAGGCCGGAGTTTCTCGTGATGAGAAAAAGGATGTTAAGGTTACACCCATATCTTCCACCGACATCTGGTGCACAGAGTCTGAGTACACACGGGACGAGGCTGATATGAGGAGAGCAACTCCACTGGATAAATCCTTGGAGGTGGATATAGATACAATACTTGTAGAGGCAACCTTGCCTACTCTAGCCTTCGGGTCCTCAGGTACTTCCAGTCAGATCCTTTTTGAGTCCCCAAGTTCTTCTGTTGCTCCCCTTCCTCCTAGATCTGTTGCTAGTACTACTGCCTCCATGACTCCGATCACCCCAGCCATGCTTCTCAAGATGGGGCACCTAGCCCATTCTACTGATGTGCGGGCTTCCCGGCTAGAGGCCGAGGTTCCTTAAATGTTTGAGAGAGCTATTACTGCTGCACTGATGTCTCTCAGGGATTTTATTGATGTCCTCACAGTGAGAGTAGAGGTTTGTGAGAGAGGGTAGGGTGTTACTGATGTAGTGACGGCTTTGAAAGTCGATGTTTCTAATCTAAGGAAGGATGTGGATCATCTGAAGTCCACAAACTTCACTTTGCTATTTGGGATGGTGGAGACCCAGATGACCCGAGTGTAGATGTTCCATTCTGTGTTGAGTTGCCTCCAGCTACCACCAGAGATGATACTATAGATGATGTTGCTGCTGTTTAGTCTGAGACCGAGACAGATGATGAACAACTTGAGGTGCGAGATGCGGCTGCTTATGAGGACCTGACTGACTTAGAGGGTGTCATGTTCGACACAGCTAGACAGACATCTTTGACATATACTTCTATGGTGAGCTCTAGTGGAGCTGAGGCTAATGAGACACTGGACACTGATGCCCAACCTCAAAGTGTGACCCGCACACTGATTCCCATATAGACGAAGTGACTGAGATGCAGGCGTCACCCAGGCCTAGCCTGGTAGGATGATTTTTACCTCCCGCTCTGTTGTTTGAGTAATTATTTTGTCTTAGTTGCATTTGAGGACAACTGTTTATTTTTGTTGGGTAGGGTGAGGTATTTCCATACCTACCTCTTGTGATATTGATTTTTTTTTGTGAATTTTGGGCTTATTTTGTTGATATATATATATATATATCTTGATCTTGATCTTGTCGATGGCTTGTGTCCCGTTGTTTTGAATGAAAATGGTTTTGAACATAATTTTAAAATTTGGCCACCTCTTTTGTGTGTGATTGTGGTTGTTCTTGTGTGAATTTGAGTGTCGGTTGTTATCAATACCGATGACTCAAATAGTGCCCTTAATTAAACAAAATGAATATATGGCTACGATGAGGCAAATGAAGTTGCATAAACAATATGTGAACTTTTAGCATCTCGTTGTGACTAGCCGGTTGTCTAATGAGTTTCTTGTGATGAACATTGCACGCTAGCTAGAACGTGTGGAGTCTTGTTTGATATTGGTACCAATGCCTTGTGTGATGATATTACTTTAAAAATTGTGTGTGATGACACCTAGAATTTTCCCCGTTGTTCCTGGTTGATTGAGTGATGCAAGAACTTGAAATGATCTTAGGCAAGAATTTTGAAGAGTGAACCAATTTGATAATATACCTCTTTTGTGGCCAACCTTATGAGATGTGTGAACCTTTCTTGGCCCCATTTGAGCCTTACCTTTTTCTTGGAAGAAACTTGAGCAAGTATGACCTCACTTTATTCATTCACCCATAACTTTTATGAAGTATGGTTTGTTTGAATAGCCAACTTAGGCCAAAAGCCTAAGTTGGGGGTGTGGTGAAAAGAGAAGGAAAGTCAAGAAGTGTGAAAATCCCCCTTGTGTAATGGCTTTGAAAAATATGGGACCCCTCCATGTCAAAAAAAAAGCAAAGAGAAAAGGAAATGAAAAAGATAAAAGAAAAGAAAAAGACCGAAAAAGATGTGAAATAAAGTAGTGTAAATTTCAAAAGAAATGGGGTCCTCGATAATTCATATGAAGTTGAATAATGGGGTGGATTATGAGCATGTTTGAAATGTTAAATAAAAGGAGGAAAGTGATGTTCAGACCATACTTCATGAAGGTAGAAGCCACTAAGCCTTAATGACCAAACCTTTACACTCAGCCCCGTTACAAGCCTTGGAAAGATCTTTGTGATCTTGAGTGAGCTGAATCGAATTTTGATTGGAAAATAAGGGCAAGCCTATGAGTGAAGTCATGCATGTGTTCATCTTTGTGAGTTTGAGAGTTTTATGTGATTCCAGAACTTTAAATTGTTGAAAACTTTTGTGTGAATATGGAATCATCTTTGTTGTGAGGGCATTTGAGTATCTTTGTTGAGCTTGAACTTGCATTTGAAGCACGTATTGTGAACTTGAGCATCTTTGATAATGGTGAGTCACAATTTGAATCTTTGAGTGCAGAACTGATCATTTATGAGTATTTTGAACCTTGTTGTGTGCATTCATGTTGAGTCTTATGTAGCACTATTTGAAACATCCTTATTGAACTGCTGATCTTGAGTTTTACTTGAGGAAAAGCAAACATTTAAGTTGGCGGTGTTGATGAGTCCGAGATTTGGACTCATTTAGGTCTTTGTTTTGATAGTTTTAGTGTCCTCAAATGTCTAATTTATGCTATAAACTGATGTTAATACCTTGATTTTCAAGTTATTGAGCTAAGAAGAACCACTCTCTTAACACTCCAGGCCCAACAACTTCTTCATGTTTGAATTGCAATAACAGATCGCCTCGCAGCAATACAGGATCCTTATCAACAATATATTCAAAGGATCCTTATTCATATGACTCCTCCTTGTTTCCACTTCTAGCTTCTTCATGAATCCTCATTGTGAAATGTCTCCGTACTTTGAAATTTGTTACCTCCTTGTTCTCAATGATCCAACGATAATCATCAAAACTCTCTGCATATATCCCAATTAGAAAGCACAATGAAAGTTTTTGTTGACTCAACTTCTGCCAAAACACCTCTGAGTTGTTAAACAACTTAGAAATGTTGTTTAACTCTTTCAATATTACAAATACTGAAACCACCATGATACGATAAGCCTACCTTAATTAATCAACAACTTATCTTCCAATTTCCTTAAGCATTGCTCTGTTTTATCTAGCAAATCATTTAAAATGATATGCAAGTCAGACAAAATATGATGCAAGCTTTCAATGTTCTCTCTCATAAATTGTTTCACCACTTTTAGAGTCGAAAGGTTGTTGCAATCATGCCCTCACCAAACATATATACTCAGTAAAATCATTCACAATGCTCATTAATGCTAACCCCGTAGAATCAACTGATCCCATACTAAATTCTAACTTGCGGGATAAATAAGCAACTACATCCTCACGAACAAACATAAAAGGGATCCTCAAGACCAAAAACTCTTCTCAGTAGCTTACAGAACACTAATATCAATCGAGCACATTCACTGTATCTCTTCATTTGCAAATCAGTACTCATCAATGAATTGATGAATCTATGAATGGATTCATCAGCAACATGTTTCTTAACTTTATCTAAAGATAGATAAAGCATTACTAAAGCTGAAAGCACCGATGAAGAGATAAATATGTGAAAATATTTAGAGGATTCTTCTTTAATATTATGCATTGGAGTCATCAAAAAAATTTCTTCGACATCCTTATGATGTGATGCCCGCGTTTAAGAGCTAACGAATCATTGTTTCTCAAAATATCGAAGACTAGTGAGGGTAAGTCATCGGTGAAATGCCAAGCCTGAGGATCATTTATGCTCAATAGTTGACCAATTACAAGTTGTATAGTTGTATCGCGTAGAATCCCACAATCTTCCAATGTTTGATTTGACCAATTACAACTCATCATCAACCCCAACCACGGTTTTCAGAAGTTTAGAAAACACTGATACTAAAAGAACGCATACTTCCAAAGCATCTCCAGTCAATGTACTAAATGAATTGATAAATTTACGAATAAATTTATCAACAATTGATTTATTAGCCATATCCTGAGACATATAAAGCATTACCAAATCTGCAGGAGCAGATGAGGAAATGAACAACTGTATTTGGAAAAATGTTATGGTGTGAGAGGCATAGATATGAGTTGTATATGAGGGATTATTTTTAAATAAAAAATATGCGGATCCTACCTCATTCATTGTCTCTCTCCTATCTTTTATTCCTTTTTTTCCTTACACGTTTTATTTTTGTAGTTATTTGTATAATTGTTTGATCAATTTTTCCAACTGTGAAATTTATTTACTCAATTCTTTCTATTATTTATAATATATTTATCTTCTCATTCTGATAATTGATAGGTATTTTAAAAATTTAAAAATTATTTTATCAAGAATATGAGATGAAAAATGAAAGAAAAAATTACATGATGAATAAAATTTTCACGTGCGACATAAAAGTTTAGAGAGCCGACCAACTAAGCTACTATTAAAATTCTCCATTGGTACATGTATATACATTTAATTGATTATTTTTAGTAATAATAGAATCAATTTTTTAAATTAATTTTTATAATATTATAAATAAAAAATAAAATCTTATTTTTCAATTTTCTCATTTTTTGAGTTTGATTAAATTTAACTTTTCTGAAATATGATGTAAATGCTACACTATTTCATATAATTAGATCTAATCTAGTTTATGATGAATAATCATATAAAAAAATATTAACCATAAAGAAAAATATTTCCTATACAAATATTTACTATAATCTACTTTGTTATAAGATAAAAATTGATTTATGAACCAAATATTAATACTTTATTAATATAAAAATGATAAATAATTTGATTTGCTAAGTGAAAAATCGATCAATAAAACATATATGCATGAGATTTTAATAGTTAAGTTGATTGACTACCTATACGTTTATCTCGTCAGTAAAAGTTTTACTATCCACTAATAATTTCCTCCTTTATTTTTCCTTCGCATATTTTTAATATAATAAAAAATTTAAAATAATATATGTGTCAATTATCAAATAAAATAAATAAATAAATATGTAAATGATAAAATCTACTCTATTCGATAAATATAAAAGATTGATGGGAAAGAAAGTGAAAAAAAAAGTGGGCTAGGGGTAAAAGGTAGGAGAGAGACAATGAATAAGGTAGGTCCCACAAATTTTTTATTAAAAAATAATCCCTCATACACCAACTCGTTTTTATGCCTCTCACACCATAAATTTTTTCATTGTGTACAGTTACATGTTTCATCAGTACTTTTCTTTAGAACCATTTATGTAAACTCTCTCACTAACATTATCATATCCTTCAAATCCGGAGCACTACAAACTTAATCAAATGTCAAAATCGCGGAGCTTTTTGAAATTATATCATTTATTAGTTTCTATGTCTGCAGATGAAATGTTCTTGGAATTTTACCAACTAAATGCATAGTTGCATCATTCTCAACACCGTAAAATGCCAATGTTTCAAACTGGCAGGAGAGTTGTCAGTCGGAAGACAACTCTCCTGTCAGTTGGAGACATTGGCATTTTACGACGTTGAGAATGGTGCAACTATGCATTTAGTTGGTAAAATGCCAAGAACATTTCATCTGCAGACATAGAAACTAATAAATTATATAATTTCAAAAATCTCCGCAATTTTGAAATGTGATTATGTTTGTAGTGCTTCGGATTTGAAGGATATGATAATGTTAGTGAGAGAGTTTACATAAATGATTCTAAAGAAAAGTACTGATGAAGCATGTAACCATACACAATGAAAAATTTTATGGTGTGGGAGGCATTGCAATTAGTTGGTGTATGAGGGATTATTTTTTAATAAAAAAATATATGGGTCCTACCTTATTCATTGTCCCTCTCCTACCTTTTACCCCTAGCTCTCTTTTTTCACTTTCTTTCCGATCAATCTTTTCTGTTTCTCATTTTTCTAAGTTATCTAAGTTTCTGCTTTGGGTAAAAAATGAACAAATTTTTTTTTTGGAGTTTGATCAGTTCTCTGTCATTTTGCTGTGGTACCGCGGTGGTTGTTGTCAACGTTGGTCATATTGGAAAAGTGAAGTGAAATGGTGTAATGAAAATGGTGGTGTGGTTTAGTTTATAACTTAAGAAATCTATTTATAGGAAAAAAAATGAGAAATTGGTCAAAAGATAGTTAATGTATAGATAAGAAATTGTGAATAAAATCTTTTTTATTTAGATTTTTCTTAAAATAGTCAAAATGCTATTTATTAGATTTCCCCCTAAAATTAATGGTCTTATTATTTCTATTACTAGGTATTTTTATTTAATGATGAGATTATCTTAATGAGAAACATCTATTAGTCATTATAGTTGTTAAACTAGTTTATTATTCATCAAAGTGGTCAAATTAGTATATTCATGAATGGTGTACATCATAAATTTTGTTATTACTTGGAAATAAATGAATAATTGACTAATATAATTGTTAGAGCTAATTGTTTAAATGTGAATCAATTACTTTATAAATAGTGAACATGATGAAAACTTATTGGGTAAAGGGTTCGAAATATATTCGAACTTTGACCAAAAATGCTGTAACAATTCCAAATTTTGGGCATGACCTATTACCCCCTGCACTATTTAACAGTGTATTTTAAAGATATATAGGTGCCCACGTGGACATCATAAATCTTGCATTATTATTAATAGTAACTTGTCCAGCTGGGCACTTATATATCATTAAAATACACTATTAAATAGTGCAGGGGAGTAACTGGTTGTAACACCCTACTTTTCAAAACGTCTAAATTAACTCGTATATTCGTGGAAAGACAAGGAGGGTGGGTAATAAATTATGAATGATGTGGTATGTGATATTTTAAGTGTTCAAGAGTTGTATATCAAGTTTTGAAGCTAGGTAAGTGGCAAAATAAAAGTTGGTGAAAGTTATCGTAAGTTTCTTTTTAAAGATTTCTCTGAAATTTGGATCAACTATTTTGGATGTTTTCTCCCAATATATAAAGAGTTAGAAGGCCTATCGCCCATTAAATCGAAGGCCTAGGAGTCTAGTTGGCAACCCACAAAACCCCGTATCCAACCAACATCGGAGTAAAAAGTTATGAGGGTATTACTACGGACTGCCGGGGCAGAATTCGGGTCAGATCCGGATTGGGTAAAAAATGTGGTATGTCGGCTTACTCAACATTTTAAGACATGAAAACATTTCTTTTCACTTAAAAACCAGAGAGAAAGCTAAAGAGAGGGTTCCTATAGAGTTCTTGCATGATGAAGGTTAGTTTTTGACGATTTCTACCATTTAACGTTGCCCCCGTGCCTAAAAACGTGATCTCTACACGTGGCAATCGTTTTTCCCTTCTATTAGCTGTGTTTGGAGCTGGTTTTTGAAGATATAAATTTTTAGTTATTGGTGTTTCTTCAAGGTTGAAACTTGGTTTACTTAGGTAATCATCTTGGGACTCTTTTATGATTGTTTTTATGAATTTCTACGGACGTTTCGATAAGTTGGTGCAATATGGCAAATCTGCCGATCTAAGATTAATTATGAACTGTCTATAGGTGCGTACCAGTTGTGTATATATAGTGTTTGTGAAGCTTAGGACATAAGGAACAACTTTCGTGAAGGAACTACGGTCTTTCGAGCGTTCATTGGAAAGGTATGTTAAGGTTATTCCCTTTGTTCGAAATGTTTCCTTAGAGGTAGTTAATGTTGGTGATCTTGTAGATGTAATTGTGAGTGGTTGGCTGATTGAGTGGTTATAAACCCTCATTTTAGGGACTCATAATTTGTTAAGAACGACCCTAAGTTACGAACGACTTGGAGATTATTCATATCTATTTTTTATAGCTAAATTACTCGCCTTTAGCCTATTCAATTGTTTGTTGTCGCCCTTGGGGCTATTGTGGTTAGTTGTTGAGCAATGAACTGCCTATGGGGGCTATGATGTTGTCTAATAGGACTGTGTTATTTCCAAAGAGAGCTATGTGTTGCCCACGGGGCTATATTGATGCCAAAAAGTGTTATGTGTTGCCTACGGGGCTATTTTGATGCCAAAGAGGGCTATGTGTTGCCTACAGGGCTATGTCGATGCAAAAGAGGGCTATGTGAAGCCCACAGAGCGATGATGTTGCCTAAGAGGGCTATGTGCTACCTACGGGGCTATATCATTGCCAAAAAGGGCTATGTTACTTCTTACAAAGACAAGGGCTACCGATAGGGGTATGCAGATTGATTTGGCACCTTCTGGGCATATGGGGGCCTAGGTAGGTGGTATGTTCTTTGTACCTGCCAAGCTTATGTGGGCTTGGTTAGGTTGATGTTTGATCATTTTTGTATTTTTAGATTGAGTAGCGGGTTAACATGTTTATCTAAAATTTTGATTTCCTTACGTGATCGCTTTTTGTATATCATTATACTTGCTCACTTAGTCTATAGCCTTACATACTCTGTACATTAGTTTTTACTGACGCCCCATTTCCTTGGGGGTACTGCATTCATGCATGCAGGTCCCAACAGACGACCTTGTAGACCTCCTCAGCAGCAGGATTGACTTCTATCCGTTTGGCTAGACCCTCTCCTCCGGAGCTACCAGAGTTGGGAGGTTTGTTACCTTTTTTTGTATATATCTTTATGGGTAGGCTGGGGCCCTGTCCCGCCAATTTTTACTACTCTTAGAGGCTTGCAGACTAGTGTGTGGGGTGTATAGCTACGTTATGTCCATACTGGCCTAGTTTGTTAGTTTGCTGAAGCTTGTGAGCTGTTTGATGTATCGTCTTGATATATACCTGCTTTTAGTTTTGGTATAGATATCATGGTGGCCTCGACGGCCCAATCAGGACTTTTGTGCTAGTTGGCTATTTATTTATATGATCTCCTGGGAGTAGCTGTTTATTTTATAGATCAGTTGATAGGGGCATTGCCGACCGATTACTTAGTTTTAAGCTGAGATATACTTGTTTTTTTTCTTGATTGCGTGTGGTTTCCATGTGCCAGTAGCAAATGGTTCAGCAGGATCGGCTCGAGCCTGAGTTTTGGCATTAGGAGCCAGTTGCGCCCCTCTAGTTTGGGGCGTGACAAACTTGGTATCAGAGCAACGTCGTATCCTAGGGAGTCTGCAAGTTGTGTCTAGTAGAGTCTTGTTTATAAATGTGTTGTGCACCACATTCGGTAAGGAATAAGCTACCGGGCATGTTAGAATGACTATCCTTCTTTTTCTCACCTCGTGCTATAGAGCAGTGTTTTAAGGGTTACGGTTTCTGGCTTATAATTAATACGTGTATGCATATAGAGATGGCTGACACTAGATAGACCACAACTAGCCAGGGGCTAGATACACCTGCAGGCGAGGGTACCGGTAAGGTACCATATGTAGAGGTAGCCTATTGTGAGACCCAGGGGAGACATATTCTCAGCCCCCTATAGCTTCTCCACCGCTTCAGGAGCCTCCCAGGGTTACAGGACGTCCGACTCCACCAGCAGTACCACCTCTAGTTCCTCCAATTCCATCTGATCAGGATTTCAAGAATGCAGTATGTATGTTAGCAAAGTTAGTAGCTGCACAGCGCCAGCCAGTTGCGCTAGATGTTGCCGGACCTTTTAAAGGGCCTAGAAGTTCAAGAGTTCAGGAATTTATTGCCTTGAATCCTCAACAGTTTACAGGGACAGATCGCAGAGAGGACCCTTAGCACTTTGTTGATCAGCTTCATAGGATATTTAGAGTCATGCATGCCTCCGCGACTGAGTTAGTTGAGTTACTAGCATTTCGATAGGGCGATGTTGCAGTATTGTGGTACGAGAGTTAGGAGAGATCTAGGGGAAAAGATGTATCTCTACCCACTTGGGATAGGTTTACTGAAGCTTTCATAGATCACTATTTGCCTCGAGAGATTAGGGATGGCCGGGTGGACCAGTTTCTGAACCTCCAACAGGGCAACATGAGTGTTTCCGAGAGTACGGGCTGAGATTTGATTCATTGGCTAGATATGCACCAGCATTTGTTGATACGATGCATGATATGATGCGTAGATTTGTGGGAGGGCTCGATTCAGACTATATGGATGCTTGTTCTACCGCTGCACTAAATGATAATATGGATATCTCGTGAATTCAGGTCTTTGCACAAGGCATAAAGGATCGCCGACATTTACAGTATATGAGTGAGAGGGTCAAGAGAAAGAGAAAGAAGAGGGCTAGGCTAGCTGGTTCACAGGGAGATTTTCTGGGTGGTCCCAGACCCCAATATTCTATTAGGCCACCTAGACCTCCAGCACAACAGTTCCAGGGTAGTAGATTTGATCGTCAGGGACAATCAGGGCCAGGTGAGGGTTCACGAGCCTCAGGCTCTCAGCGGCAGAGGGGTTTAAGACAGGCTAGGACAACCCCGATGCGTTGCGCTACTTGCGGTAGGATGCATTTTGGGAGGTGCAGACAGGATTCCACAAGTTGTTATTATTGTGGACAGGAGGGACATGGGTGGAGAAACTGCTCGACCATAGGTCAGGGTGGTATAGGTCAGTAGTAGGTTCCTCCTCATCAACACAGTCTACAGGGTGTGGACCCTAAAATCCATCAAGTTGAGGTGGAGGCAGAGAGGGAGCATCTAGTTCTGGTAGTGGACAGAACCTTACATATTCACTAGCCGGCCGATAGGACTCAGAGTCATCACCAGATGCTGTGACATGTACATTGATTGTTTGCTCCCATTGTGTTTATGCCTTGATAGATCCTGGATCTACTCTGTCTTATATTACTCCATTTATTACAGGGAAGTTATGTATAGTAAAAGAGTCATTAGATCGACCCTTTATTATATCTACACCAGTTGGTAAGTTTATTGTTGCCAGGAGAGTCTATCGAGGTTACACAGTAGAAATTATTGTCCGTCAGACCTCTGTAGATCTAATAGAGTTAGATCAACTCGGTGCTAAGCATTACTTCCCACATTAGTGAGAAGAACTTTCACATCATGTTCATTATGTGTTTATGAGAATGAACTTTCAATTAACACAATGTCTAGATTATAATCATGTTCATAAGATATATATATATACATGAAGCCAACAATTTGGCATAATTCCCATGTTTTACCCTTCTTGGATGAAGGATCACATTATCCCTACCACATCTAGGGTTACTTCATTAAATATAGATAATAACATGATTCATATAGCTAAATTACCACAAGTTTTAATTTCATAACATTTACCTTACTACATTTCACCCACACCACAAAGTTATAAATTTGGGATATGGGTATTTCATGGATTCATGGGAGATTTTATCATAAAGCCATCATAAAATAGCAATTCAATCTTAATATAAGATAATTAAATCATAAAAATGTTTTAGAAAGAATCCATGACTTGGAGTGAAAACCCTAGGTTTTAGAAGCTATCTAACTTTGCAATTGAGAATTTGAGGACTCCATGGATGAAAGTTATCCATGAATCAAAGACGATCAGACCTTAGGTGAAGAAATCCAACAAATTCGTGTGAAAAAGCCTCCATCTTCAAGCCCTAACTTTATCTTCTTCTTCTTCTTCTTGCGAGTCCTAGAGAGAAGATTTTGGAGAGGGTTTGGTTTTGATTTGGGGATTTAGGAATTATGATTTTATATGGGTTAGTTTTGGTGGGAAAAATACTTATATAGGTGTTTATAATAGGCTTAAAACGACATCACATAACCATTAATTAAAAAAGAAATCCCCAAAAGACCCCTAGACTAAACTGTCAAATGGCAGTTTCAGGTGTGACCTACTACCCAGGACCCACGGTCCATGAGTGGACTCACGTGGCGTCCTGTAGGACTTTGGTTTAAAGTTCTGCAGCCTGGTTGTCAAATGAGTCTTTTGTGATAAACACTGCATGCTAGCTAGAACGTATGGATTCTTGTTTGAAATTGGTACCAATGCCTTGTGTGATCAAATTACTTTGAACTTTGTGTGTGATGACACCTAGAATTTTCCCCGCTGGTCCGATTGATTGAGTGATGCAAGCACTTGAAATGATCTTAGGCAAGAATTTTGAATAGTGAACCAATTTGACAATATATCTCTTTTATGGCCAACCTTGTGTGATGTGTGAACCTTGCTTGGCCCCGTTTGAGCTTTACCCTTTTCTTGGAAGAAACTTGAGTAATTATGACCTCTTTTTATCCATTCACCCATAACTTTCATGAAGTATGGTTTGTTTAAATAGACAACTTAGGTCAAAAGCCTAAGTTGGGGGTGCTGTGAAAAGAGAAGGAAAGTCAAGAATTGTGAAAAATCCCCCTTGTGTGATGGCTTTGAAAAAGATGGGACCCCTTCATGTAAATAAAAAGAAAAGAGAAAATCAAAAGAAAAAGACCGAAAAAGTTGTGAAATAAAGTAGTGTAAATTGCAAAAGAAATAGGGTATCAGGTAGTTCATATGAAGTTGAATAATAGGGTAGATTATAAGCATGTTTGACATGTTAAAGAAAAGGAGGAAAGTGATGTTCAGACCATACTTGATGAAGGTAGAAGCCACTAAGCCTGAATGACCATACTTTTACACTCAGCCCCGTTACAAGCCTTGAAAAGACCTTTGTGATCTTGAGTGAGCTGAAACAAATGTTGATTGGAAAATAAGGGCAAGCCTATAGGTGAAGTCATGCATGTGTTCATCTTTGTGACTGTGAGAGTTGTATGTGATTCCGGAACTTTGAATTGTTGAAGACTTTTGTGCGAATATGGAATCATATTTGTTGTGAGGGCATTTGAGTATGTTTGTTGAGCTTGAACTTGATCATCTTTGATAATGGTTAGTCACAATTTGAATCTTTGAGTGCACAACTCATCATTGTATGAGTATTATGAATCTTGTTGTGTGCATTCATGTTGAGTCTTATACAACACTATTTGAAACATCCTTATTGAACTGCTGATCTTGAGTTTTACTTGAAAACAAGCAAAAATTTAACTTGGGGGTGTTGATGATTCCAAGATATGGACTTATTTAGGGCTTTGTTTTGATAGTTTTAGTGTCCTCAAATGCCTAATTTATGCTATAAACTGATGTTCATACCTTGATTTTTAGGTTTTTGAGCTAAGAAAAACCACTCTCTCAACACTCCAGGCCCAGTAGCTTCTTCATGTTTGAATTGCAATAACAGATCGCCTCGTAGCAATGCACGATTCTTATCAACAGTATATTCGAAAGATACCTCCAACAACTCGGACCTATCGATCAACATCTCATATGAATCTTCCTTGTTTCCACCTCTAGCTTTTTGAAGCATCCTCATTGTGAAATGTCTCCGTACTTTGAAATTTGTTACCTCCTTGTGCTCAATGATCCACCGATAATCATCAAAATTCTCTACATATATCCTGATTAGAAAGCACAGTGAAAGTTTTTGTTGACTCAACTTCTGCCAAAAGACCTCTGAGTTGTTAAACAACTTAGAAATGTTGTTTAACTCTTTCAATATTACAAATACTGAAACCACCCTGATACGACAAGCCTGCCTTCATTAATCAACAACTTATCTTCTAATTTCCTTAAGCGTCGCTCTGTTTTAACTAGCAAATCATATAAAATGATATGCAGGCCAGACAAAATATGATGCAAGCTTTCAATCTACTCTCTCATACACTATTTGACCACTTTTAAAGTTGAAAGGTTGTTGCAACAATGCCCTCACCAAACACATATACTAAGTAATATCATTCACAATGCTCATCAGTGCTAACCCCATAGAATCAACTGATCCCATACTCAATTTTAACTCACGGGATAAATCAGCAACTACATCCTCACGAACAAACATAAAAGAATCATTCAATGCTAACAATTCATTAGCAATATTCTTCTTGCACCTTGCAATCCCAACAGCCTCTAGTACATCCCTTATATTACTCCGACAAAATCTATACAAGGGATCCTCAAGCCCAACAACTCTTCTCAGTAGCTTACAGAACACTAATATCAATCGAGCACATTCATTGTATCTCTTAATATGCAAATCAGTACTCATCAATGAATCGATGAATCTAATAATGGATTCATCAGCAACATGTTTCGTAAGTTTATTTGGAGACAGATAAAGCATTACTAAAGTCGCAAGCACCGATGAAGAGATAAATATGTGAAAATGTTGAGAGGATTCTTCATTGATATTATGCATTGGAGTCATCACAAAAAACATCTTCACATCCTTATGATGTGATGCCCGTGTTTAAGAGCTGAAGGATCATTGCTTCTCACAATACCAAAGACTAGTGAAGCTAAGCCATCGGTGAGCTGCCAAGCCTGAGGATTATTTGTGCTCAATAGTTGACAAATTCCAAGTTGTATAGTTGTATCACGTAGAATCCCACAATCTTCTGAAGCTCTGATACTAAAAGAACACATACTTACTGTCACGACTCAGACCGTCGTGATTGGCACCCACACTAACCCTCCAGTGGTACAACCATTACTACAACCAACTAAGCAACCTTAACCAAAATACTACACATTTAAAGATACGGAAGAAAGTTTAAATGTAGAAATTATATAGAGTTCCCATAAACTCCAAAGGTTTAAACAAACTAGCCAAACTAATGCGAAAGAACAACGCCTAGAACATGAAAGTCATTGTACCAAAACTCTACTAACGACAAGTCTAAGAACAAGGGGTACAACCCCAAAACTAAACAAACACGTTAAACCAATAGTCTGAGTCCGAAAACAGTGGACTTAAACAAGAGAGATACCTGGAAGCCTGAAAGAACCGGCTCACCCTTGAATCCGGTCACGCTCAATAGCCACCTAGTTAAGGTCTATCAATAGCCGCCTGAAGATGCCCTATACACAACAAAGAACAACAAAGTGCAGAATCAGTACACAACCACATTGTACTGGTAGGATGACACGGCTATCCCATTAAGTACAACATACATAAGCCACTATAACATAATAATAACATGCATACACCAAACATATACAATATCAACAACATTCAAGAGCATTTCACAATTCTCAATTATACAGTTATGTCAAATCAATGGTCCTCTCATGGAACCCAAACCCAAACTGTTAGTGTACCGGTTCGTGGTACCCGATTCAAGGTTTATGCAGGAACATGGAAACCAATCTCATATTTATGCCAGAACGTGGCAACCGATCCAAGTTAGTGCGTCGGAACTCAACACCCGATCCATTCAACTTGCCACAATCACAATAACAAATATATTCTCATAAATCATGCAATCAAGTCATGATTTCATGGCAACAATTATTCACTCATCCTCAATTACGAATAATGTGATCAATAATGCAATATTCACATACATACATGTAATGTAATGAAGCAAGAAAAAACATATATCACACAATCATGAAATCACACCCATCACCTACCTCGAATCCAAGCTTGAATCCCTTAAGGCACTTGAATCTTCCCTATCCAGATTCTTTCCGCTTGTTCTAGGTCTACAAACAAACATTTATACACAAGGATCAATAATCAAAGGTCTAATTGTAACACCCCGACTTTTCAAAAACGTCTAAATTAACTCGTACCTTCGTGGAAAGACAAAGAGGGTGAGTAATAAATTAAAAAGGATGTGGTATGTCATATTTTAAGTGTTCAAGGGTTTTATCTCAAGTTTTGAAGTTAAGTAAGTGGCAAAATAAAAGTTGGCGAAAGTTATCATAAGTTCCTTTTAAAAGAATTCTTTGAAATTTGGGTCAAATGTATTGGATGTTTTATCCCAATATATAAAGAGTTAGAAGGCCTATTACCCATTTAATCGACGACCTACGAGTCTAGTTTGCAACGCATAAAACCCCGTATCGAACGTACATCTGAGTAAAAATTTATGAGGGTTTTACTAGGGACTGCCTGGGCAGAATCCGGGTCGGGTAAAGAAATATGGTATGTCGACTATTTAACATTTTAGCCATGGAAACAGTTCATTTCAGTTCCAAAAACCAGAGAGAAAGCTTAGGGGAGTGTTTCTATGGAGTCCTAGCATAATGAAGGTTAGTTTTGACGATTTCTACAATTAAACACTGCCCTCGTGCCTAGAAACGTAATCCCTACACGTGGCAATCACTTTTCCCTTCTATTTGCTGGGTTTGGAGTTGGTTTTTGAAGATATAGATTTGTAATTATTGGTATGTCTTCAATGTTTTAACTTGGTTAACTAAGGTAATCGTCTTGGGACTCTTTTATGATTGTTTTCATGAATTTCAACAGATGTTTCGACAAGTTGGAGCAATATGGCAAATCTGCCGGTATAAGATTAATTATAAACTGTTTATAGGTGCGTACCAGCTGTGTATATATAGTGTTTGCGAAGCTTAGGACATAAGGAACAACTTTCGTGAAGGAACTACGGTCTTTCGAGCGTTCATTGGAAAGGTATGTTAAGGTTATTCTCTTCGTTCGACATGTTTCTTTAGATGTAGTTAACGTTGGTGATCTTGTAGATGTAATTGTGAGTGGTTGGCTGATTGGGTGGTTATAACTGCTCATTTTAGGGACTCACGATCTGTTAAGAAAGACCTTAAGTGTAACACCCCAACTTTCCAAAACATCTAAATTAACTCGTACCTTCGTGAAAAGACAAAGAGGGTGAGTAATAAATTAAAAAGGATGTGGTATGTCATATTTTAAGTGTTCAATGGTTTTATCTCAAGTTTTGAAGTTAAGTAAGTGGCAAAATAAAAGTTGGCGAAAGTTATCATAAGTTCCTTTTTAAAGATTTCTTTGAAATTTGGGTCAAATGTATTGGATGTTTTCTCCTAATATATAAAGAGTTATAAGACCTATTCCCATTAAATAGAAGGCCTACGAGTCGAGTTTGCAACGCATAAAACCCCGTATCAAACGGACATCCGAGTAAAAAGTTATGAGGGTTTTACTAGGGACTGCCAGGGCAGAATCCGGGTCGGGTAAAGAAATATGGTATGTCGGCTATTTAACGTTTTAGCCATGGAAACAGTTCATTTCAGTTCCAAAAACCAGAGAGAAAGCTTAGGGGAGGGTTTCTATTGATTCCTAGCATAATGAAGGTTAGTTTGGACGATTTCTACCATTAAACATTGCCCCCGTGCCTAGAAACGTAATCCCTACACGTGGCAATCGTTTTTCCCTTCTATTTTGCTGCGTTTGGAGCTGGTTTTTGAAGATATAGATTTGTAATTATTGGTGTTTCTTCAAGGTTTTAACTTGGTTAACTAAGGTAATCATCTTGGGACTCTTTTATGATTGTTTTTATGAATTTCTACGGACGTTTTGACAAGTTGGAGCAATATGGCAAATCTGCCGATATAAGATTAATTATAAATAGTTTATAGGTGAGTATCAGCTGTGTATATATAGTGTTTGTGAAGCTTAGGACATAAGGAACAACTTTCGTGAATGAACTACGGTCTTTCAAGTGTTCATTGGAAAGGTATGTTAAGGCTATTCTCTTCTTACGGCATGTTGCCTTAAAGCTTAGGAGCAATGTAATAGAATTTTTATCGTTATTATACTTGTAGCCATTATTGTTGATTGCTGGCTGCTCGAGTGGATATAATCCTTTCTTATCAGGATTCTTATTCGGTAGTAGCGTCCCTATGTTGGACACGAGTTAGAGGCTATTTGTATAGGTTGCTTATAACTAAATTGCTCGCTTTTAGCTGTTGGATTGTTATCGTTGCCCTTGGGGCTATTATGGTTAGCCGCAGGAATGTGATCTATGCCTAGAAGGGCTATGTTCTGCCTACAGGGCTATATGGATGCCTAAAAGGGCTATGAGTTGCCTACGGGGCTATATTGATGCCTAGAAGGGCTATGAGTTGCCTACAGGGCTATATTGACGCCTAAGAAAGCTATGTGCTTCCTACAAGACTATGTTGCTGCCTAAGATGTCTATGAGTTGTGTATAAGCTATGTTGATGCCTAAGAGAGCCATGTGGTGCCTACGGGGTTATATTAATGCCTAAGAGGGCTATGTAATTGCCTACGAGGCTAGGGGACTACCGATAGGGATATATAGGCTGATTGGCACCTTCCGGGCTTATGGGGGCCTGAGTAGGTGGTCTTGTGTGTTGTTTG